>JAULBS010135776.1:0-13072 GCA_032355785.1 Symmetromphalus regularis | reverse complement strand
CTCTCTCACTCTCTCTCTCTCTCTCTCTCTCTCTGTCTCTCTCTCTCTCTCTCTCTCTCCACTGCTAGTAATGTTTTTTATTCAGAATTATTGGGGGTGGGCTATTATTGGCTGCACTTAATTATAATGCTTTGTAGCGAATCAGTGATCTCAAACAATTATTTTCCAATACGGGAAATGGGTGTTTCAATGTTAGTTACAGAAAACAACAGTGGCTGGCAACTTCATGTAGTTATGTGTATAAAATGGCAATAGTCTAATCAAACTGTCGTCTCAAATCGGATTACAAGACAAAAAGAATGCAACACATTTTGTCATTCTAATGTGTGTGTTGTTCAGATAAAATCTACAATTTATGTATGTTATGACGAGGTTTAAAACCATGAATAGTTATTCTATCAGATATCACATATATTTGCAAGGAATCATGGTCTTTTGTTATTTTTTTAATTATTTTATATTTTCTGGTATATAATATCTAAAATATATACTATTTGGTATATAATTTCTGGATTAAAATATCTTGCATATAATACGATAATATCTGGTATATTATATCTGTTGTATATGATATAATTATGATGTGTAATATCTAGTATACATTAGGAATAATGTACATGTATAATATTTGTTTTATAATATCAGTTTTATAATATCTGATATTATAATATATGGTATATAATACATAGTATATAATATTTTGAATATAATAGCTGGATTATTAAAAACAATTATATGGTATTTAATATATGGAAAAAAAATATTTGGTGTTTAATATTTGATATATAATAATCATGTTGTAGTAGAAAACAAAGATGTTTATATCTTGCTGTTTATGGTTGAGTAGGAGATTTGGATACGACAGCGGCAGCTCTAGGTTGAATACCTTCTGACAGAAATAGCAAGGTGATTCATCATATTTCTATCCAAAAATAGTCATTTGTGCGCAGAAAATACAAAAATATACAACACGCACTTTTGTTTTTCCACATAATTTGGTTTCAAATACTTTATTTTTTATATTATAACAGAATATTAATAATATTATAATGATTATAATATTTTCATTAAAATTACATTTGAAAAATAATAATACAGGTCCGTAGGATAGATTTTTAAAGTGGGGGATGGGGGGTACTCATTTTTCAAAGTGGGAGGTTCATTTTTATGTCTAAAATGTGTTGAGCGAAACCGCGAATCTATACCCGAAATAAAAATTGGCGAAAAAGTGGAGGGGTTGTGGGTTCGGTAATATAAATATTTGATTTTAAAATGTCTATTTTATGTCAGTTGTATGGTGTTGACTGTGTACCGAAGACCGTCATAACAAATCATGAATACTGATTGCCTCTCTCCTCATTAACAAAGAACCCGTGAGTTTAATAGTACACCACGCAGTCTCTTGTCACTTAGTCGTATGTGTTTGTTATGCTCACTTTACGTGTATTTATTTTTGTGTGGTTCAACCAAGGACATATTATGCGGCTGTATACACATGTCAACGCACAATGTTTGCTAAACGCGGGCTACTTCCACCAGGCTTTGTGACTCAGATATTGATCCGTGGTAAAGGCCGCCTTTGTGTATATTTATAACAGCCCTAGTCGCATTTTGTTTCTCCATATTATATGAATCTTTTCTTACTGCTCATTTTGTGTCGCTACAGGTGACAAAAGAACCAATGGAATTGATTTGAGGAAGAACTGTGACGTCACCGCACGAAATAGTCTTTAAAGCTGTCAGCGAGTGACTGGGTCTATTATCGGCTGCTCACAAGAGGGCGCTGGTACATCTGTGGACTCGAGTATCGGTTTTGCCGTCAGATCTCTGTGCCCTACTGCACGGAGCAGACGTCGATTCAAGCAAGCGTCGATTCAAGCAGACGTGGATTTATTTACTGGCGGCAGATATGTAGCGTTGTCGAGCAGAAACAAGTGGTGTCCACAATGGAGACCGCTTCGGATATATGTGTTAAACTTATTGGATTCTAATTTCAAAGGATGAGTTCTTTTATAACGGATTTCGATACAAAAATGTGTTGAGATAATTTGTGAATCAGTTTGTGACGGATTTCGAGTTCGTTTGTGACGGATTTCGATATGAAATGTTTTTTTTCTGTGAGATGGGTGGAGGGTGGTTTTGTGATGTTCATAGCACTGAGCCACCTGGGGTTAACTCTGGCGTGTCCGCGGGCATGTTCGTGTCCCCAGCACAGCAAGAATGTCTACTGCTCTCGCAAAGATCTTCCTGCAATCCCCGCTGGGATTCCTTTCAATACGATGCAGTTGAATATGAACGAGAATAAATTCAAAAACACTGTGTTGTCAAGGAGGAATCTCTCCAACCTGGAGAGTCTTGAACACCTGTATATGAGTAACTGTGGTATTGAAACTATAACGTTGGATACGTTTTCTGATCTCACCAAACTAAAATGGTTGGATCTCAGTGACAACGAAATCAGATTCATTGCTGACTTCACGTTTCGTGGCTTATCATTGGATCATCTCTTCCTTGACAACAACCCAAAGACCGAGATTTCTGGCAAGGAATCATCTCTTCAGCTATCAGCCAGTGCATTTGCTGGACTTACGACTATGGGCCTTTACATGCACAAGTGTCGCCTTATCAACCTGTCTCTGGAAGTGATGCTACCTCTGAATGGATCCCTGAGAGCATTGTGGCTAGATGACAACAAATTTGAAACATTTTCATCCAGTTGGTTAAGTAAATTTCAGTCGCTCAGCCATTTAAGACTGGGTAAAAATCCTTTCCATTGTAATTGCGAACTTAAATGGTTTTATAATTTTTTCAAAAGCCATTCATCAGTATTTTCTGGAGGAGATCCACCTTCTTGTGCAAGCCCAATACATACAAGGAATAAGTTATTTTACGATCTAGTGGAGGACGATTTTAGATGTGAATTACCAACCTTCAAAAATGTTGATGTTGTTTTTGACCTTGAGTGGAGTAAATTAAACTGTAGTGCTAGCGGTGACCCCACCCCAACTTTATACTGGGTTCGACCTGATGGTACCACCGAGACATTTTATGCCCCAGATAACGAAGACGCTAAAGACAATGAGGGCATAATGTACATAACGAGCGTACATAACTATGACAGCAGTGCCAAGTATAAATGTGTAGCCAGCAATCCTGCAGGAAATGTGACGTTTTCTCTAAATGTCGTCTGGCCACCTCAGGTTAAGCAGACAACGGAAAAGATGGACAACACGTCACCAGGTGGTGCCCCAGTCATTAGAAGCCATGATGTTGTTGGAACACGCGATTCGTTTGGTTGGAAAGTAAATCAACCAGAAATGAAAATGGGTGTTATGTCAGGACAAGGTTCAGAGCACGATTTCACAATTGTCGACATTGTTGGCGCAGTAGTAGGTACATTCCTTTTGACTTTATTGGTCTGTGTGGTTGTATTCCATTTTTACTACAGAAGACGAGAGAGGTTAAGAAATGAACAAATTGATTTCCAAAAAGACAAAAAACGGAATAATTTGTATATAATGGCCGAAGCTGACGAGAATTGTGTGAAAATGATTAATCATTCTAACGACTGTCATAGCTGAGTCCTGGCTCATTGTCACAGCTATATTTAAAACGATTGCCATAGCAAAGTTTGGCTGATTGTGACAGCAATGTTTAAAACGTCTGTCATAATTGAGCTCTGGTTCACTGTCACGGCTAAGTTTAAAACGATTGCCATAGCAAAATCTGGCTGATTGTGACAGCTATGTTTAAAATGGCTGCCATAATTGAGTCCTGGCTCATTGTCACAGCTAAGTTTAAAATGATTGTCACATCTTTAAGCTGATTGTGGTAAAATACCCTCGGATACAGCAGGCTCATTAGCATCACCGAAACCAAGCATTGGGTGGACGTTACGGGTGAAATACGCCAGACAGCTTTTCATCTGGTCAACAAACGACCAACGCCAGGTACAACAAACCAGTTTGATGACAACGCGCGAGCAAATAAAAGGTACCTGTTTAGTGGAGAATGGCTACAATAGGAGAATATCACACGGTGGATAGAGGCAGAGAGAGACCCGAGGTCTACGTGGACAGAACACGAATAAAGTCCGGCATAGAGGATTTTATTTGATGTTAAGTGCTCTGAAAGCAAAGCAAATATTAACCTACTGTTGACTGGTATTCGATTGTGCCAGATCAGTACGCTGACATATACGCCAAGGACCAGTATGGATGGACTATATATAGCTGATCCTTGCTGATCACGAGAGGAGGTAAACCAAGTGGTGATAAACATAAGTTACGACACAAAGCTAAATCAAAACAACATGCCAAATCCATGACAAACATTCTCGAATCTCTATTGTATGATATTTCTTATTTATTATGACCTTGTTATTATTAATATTATTACATTGTGAATGTTTGATATAGTACATTATTTTTACCATATAAATACGTGTCCAGAATGATGGCGAAAAATGACAGACTTGATAACCACAAGATAATAATTATGCTCATAATCAGTGTCCTTATCCTCATCCTTTGCGAATCCCTTACATCATCTTTGTTTTAAAACTGATTCACGAGTGCGTGCTGTCACGTTACTTTCGAAACTCCGTCTGAACTGTCTCATCCAGTCGTGGGAACGCGAATATAAAATACCTCATGACTAAACGAATATTCGCCAATGTGAGGATGTCAGCGATGTCAGTGCATATATTATTCTAGATGGAAAATAATTTCAAGGGTAAAAAAAAATGGATATCTGATTAAAGTAAAAGATGTAACAGGAATTTCATTCCTATAAATGTTCTGGATGATCGTATGTCTTTGGACATACTCCAAGAGGATTCAGTGTTCTATGATAGGAGTAACTATCGGGTATTTGTTGTAGAAATCTTATATTTAACACTAATGCTGCTGATTAAAAATACGCTGGTATGTCATTAAAACACCATTTTCTTAGTATTATGGAGAGATACGATTTGAATACGTTAACAATGCTATTTGTATAATCTGATATCAGTGGAGGATCCAGAAAATCGATTTAGGGAGCCTTAAAGAATTCTCGGGGGAAAAATAATAAAAATTTAAATCGCTAAATTTACGGGGCCTCGACCCCTGCCCCCCACCCCCCATATCCTCCACTGGATATAATAATAAGTTGACATTGGTTATACATTTTAGCTTTTTGAACATCAAACTCTTTTTTTTCAATTGACCCTTTTTCATTTTTTAAATTAATTGTTCAACACATTACCAAAAATACCTGAAAACTGAGTAAAACAATTGTTCCTAAAATAAAACTGAATATTTCAAATGTGCCACGGTAAAGCTAAGTGACGTACTTTTGTCACCTGGACAAACACACACACTGACACACATCGCATCTGGTTTAGAGGTGGACCGCGGCGTGGTGTAATAGCTGTCACAGCTCAGTGCTCTGTAACAGCTGACTGTCCAAACTGGTCATATCAGGTATCTGGAAACACGCAGTCCAGTGAGTGCCAGATGATGTTCGTTACTGTATGTATGGTAGTCCCAGTCACAACCGGCTATAGAGCTACTATACCAAGACTAAACAATCTAAAAATAACAAAAAATAACACGGGGCATCCCTCGGGACGTTTCAAACTAAATGGGCAATTTTCACAGTGACGGATATAGGGCGGGGCCACAGGTTCCCTGACCCCACCTAAATTTTGCGATTTAAATAACATTTTTAAATATTATTTTCTTTAAAAAAAATTTGTCTGAGGAATCTGCATCATATTTTTGATCCCTGGATTTTCTGGATCATATTTTTGCTCCCCCGCACACCCCCTGGATTTTCTGGATCCGCCACTGGGATGGGTGGTTGGTGAGGAATAACTGCCTCTTGTCACGCTTTTTACGGCCATAAAACAGAAATTTGAAGAAAGAAAAAATATATATATATATGAAAAAGGTAGTGCGAAATTAATTATATTTTATATGACATTTATGAATAAAATGTATAATCATATATTTTGGCTAAATGCATTTAAATCTGTATAGTATCTGTCAAAAAGACGGATTTCAACACCTACTATGTTAGTAGGGCAGTTCTAGCATGCAACACTTCCACCAAACATGCTGTTCATTTGTACGAGATTTTCTAATTATTTTTGGCTGTTATTAACATCTGTCATTAAAACAAATGCAGTGGAACAGATGTTGCTGATATTGGCATGTTTGAGTACGCAGATATTTACACGGGAAATAAATTAATGATTGAACACAAATAATAAAATCAATATCACAGAAAATTGTGTATGTTCGTCTCAGCTGCCAATTCATTGTTCATTTACTAGAGCGTTTCCAGTTGATAAAATGGTTCGGATCAAACACACAAAAGTTATATTGTATTAATATGCCTCCAGACATAACTGTATTTACAAACAGATGCATATTTATTTAATGACATCCCAGCATATTTTTAATCATCAGCAATTGCATATAGATAATAAATATAGAATAATAAATTGCAGGGCCGTACCCTGATCAAAATCCTAATGGGGACACTACTTTTTATAAACAAATTTGCACTACACAAATTAAACTGAGACGTGTATGCTATTTCCTGAAGTAAAAAAAAAGTGAGATTCTCGGGGGGCGGGGGGGGCAGCTGTTCTTCTGCCACCCAGAGGGTACGGCCCTGAATTGTGACTCATAGTCTACAGAAGAAACTATAGTAGCACAGAGATCAACCTTTAGGAATTGAAAACGTCCTTCACCGATTCCCCATACAAAATTATAATGTAATTATCTTGATTAAACCAAGTTAATAATGGAGTAATGGAAGCATTACTGGCTGAAACTGGGTTTCTCTTTCAATGTCGAATTAACCAGGTTCTCTTAATGGATGAATGGAGCATATTATTTATTAATTAAATCCAATTTTATTTTCATATGGTGGAAACCCTGTTGGCTTATACATACGTTTGTTTTATTGGTATGTGTTCAAAGGCAGACAGTAAAAATGGCTGGGATAAAAATGGCACAATAAATAATGGCACAAAATATATTTTGATAAATTATCCCCAACCCCCAAAAATGGACATTGCATAATGGAAAAACAAACTGTTGTATTATTAATTATTACTGTGATCAAATTAATGCCTACTTTTTAAATAAAAGAATTAATATTGTAGTAAAATATTTTGTTTTGATTTAAACGACCAAACATTTTTTTTAAAGGTAGTTGTTGAACTGTCTCGCAATTTTTCTGTAGACAGTGTTCTAGTTTTTTTTAATGTACTTTTGTATATTTAATACTTGCAAACCAATCTAAATTAATTTGCCCTTGAAGAACTGGGTGCATATATACTAACTGGCAAAAGAAACAATACCAAAAATTAAAATAAAATATTTTGGATATTTTGTTTAAGACTTCTGGAGATTTTGTTTTCATCGCTGCTTAAATTAAATATTGCATTTATATCGACTATACATCTGTTTTGCAAATACAAATGTTATTTTAAAAGTTTTGTGTGGTTCCTCAAAGTTATCTTTAAATTATCCTTGGTATCATTTCGTTTGCCCGTTAGTATATATTTGTAAACAATATCAAACAAAATAGGATTTGCAATCGCTTTTGTAACAAACGCTTGTTATGCATATACTGTCGGCAATGTTGTTTATGCCACTTTCAAACCCAGAAACACATTTTTCTTTGCTTCTTTATAAATTATAGACGTGAAACTATTTTGTTAGAAATAATAACTTACAATGCTTTGTTTTAAATCACCAATTGACACTGTATGGTCAAACCCTAAACTTGCAGTGTTACGTTTTAAAAGGCCGTCTAACAAAGTAGCGTCAAACCTTGAACTTGCAATGCTTTGTTTTAGATCACCAATTGACACTGTGTCGTCAAACCCTAAACTTGCAGTGTTACGTTTTAAAAGGCCGTCTAACACAGTAGCGTCAAACCTTGAACTTGCAGTTCTTTGTTTTAGATCACCAATTGACACTGTGTCGTCAAACCCTGAACTTGCAGTGCTTTGTTTTAGATCACCAATTGACACTGTGTCGTCAAACACCGTATTTGCTGTGCTTCGTTTTAAAAGAGCGTTTTACACAGTAGCGTCAAACCTTGAAATTACAATGCATTGTTTTAAATCACCAACTGACACTGTGTCGTCAAACCCTGAACTTGCAAACGCCAGTGGCGGATCGAGGCGGGGCCCAGTGGCCAAGGCCCTCCTAATGTTTTAGATTTAAAAAAAATTTAAAACCCTAAATTAATATAATGTTTTTTTTTATTATTTATTATTATTTTTTAACCTTAAAGATTCCGAAGATTGTTTAGGCACCCCCAAATGGATTTTCTGGGTCCGCCACTGGAGGCTTTGTTTTAAATGACCATCTGACACTGTCGTGTCAAAACACTGAACTGACAATGGTGTGTGAAATATGAGTGATAGCATTCCTTATCCGTGGACGTTCACAGTGTCGTTACATTTCCTTCAAAACCCATCTGTCGCCTGAATGGCAGCTTGTGTAACATTGAGGTGGAAACACAGCACTTGCCTTGTCAGAATGATCCTGATTTATCTGTCCTAACACATGCACGTTCATCACAGGTACGTGTTCATGAAATCACTTCAACTGTAACCACACCTGAGATGACAAGTAATTTTTAAAACTGTTTTCATTTTTTTTTAATTCTAACTCGTTAGGCAACCGTTTTTTTTTATTAAATGTTTCACGGATCCGTCGACGTATTTATAAGTCCCGCTGGAAAAAAAAAATTAAGAGGTCTTTTTTTTTAATTTATCCCCCGCCGATACTGACGTTTTCATTACCGACCAAACAAAAATCTATAAAATCTTTCCAGTTTTTTATGTGGGAGTAAAAATTGACGAATTTGATTAGAAATGCGGGAATTTGTGACATATATGCATCCGAAATTTAATCGGGAGTCTGCCTCCGGTTTCCATTTTTATTAATCTCGCAATGTGCGAGAGTTCAGCTTCAGGACGAGAGTTCAACGTGACCATACGATATTAGTATTACTTATATTTTTTTCCCTTCTACGATGGTTAAATTGGGATTGGAAAAAATATTTAAAAGACAGAGTTTTTCTCTTTTTTTTTCTTCACCCCACCTCCCCGACCCCTCCTTCAACAAAATTGGCCCAAAAAAATCCGTGATACATTTAATCAAAAACCGTGGCCTTATTTACAGAAAGATCTAATTATGTAAAGGGAGAAAGCATGGTTGCTTACATAATATATATATATAATTTCACAGAAATGTTTTTGAATAAGTTTCGCTTTATTACAGATTATTACCTTAAAACAATAATTTATAAATAAAATAAATAAGTTAACTAATCTATTAGCTATTTGATAAGTTTTTGTTTTGAGATATCCTCTGTGGTCCAGTAGTAGAACATTGAACTCCTAAACTGAGGATAGTGGTTCAAAACCCATTGGAGGCTGGCTCACACTTGACGTGTCAAAATTACCCATGTTTGACATCCAATAGCCAATAATTAATAAATTAATGTGCTCTAGTGGTGTCTTTAAACAAACCACCCCCACCCACCCACGCCCACCCTCCCAAAAAATAAATAAACAAATTGTTTTGTTTTTGTTTGGTTAGATAAAACAATTTTTTATTTTATTTAATTATCTGTAACTAAATGTTTTTCTGTTTATTGACATATTTCCACGCCTGGTCCTTGAGTCCACGTTAACATGACATCTGTCAATCAAACATTCCAATATGGCAAAGTGATTCTCAGCATGTGCTTGTATTTTTAAATAGCAACGTTTAGCATCACCGACGATCGTTCTCACTGACTTACGTTATGGAGCAAATATGATTTTCTTGTAAATCCATTAGCAATGCAAAGCAAGGTTTTTCCGTTACCGAAATACTTCTATAATTGCATTAATCAAAAACAGAGTATTTTCCACATGCGGCCTTGTGCCTTTTTTTCTGTTGTTGATGTGTTACTGATAACATGTAATTTAATATTGAAATGTTCTTTTTTTCTTCTTTATGGCTAATAATTATCGTACCGTAAAATAGGTGCATCGGCTTAAGTATAAATATACGATAAGGTATACACAGCCAGTAGCGGATCCAGAAAATTCATTTGGGGGGTAAGGAATTATCGGATTCTTTACCAGGTAATATTTAAAAAAAAAATAATAATAATTTTTAAAAATAAAAATATATAATAATAATTTTAAATCGCAAAATTTAGGGACCATCTTAGATCCGCCACTGAAAACCCCACCCCATTATTTTGAATATATTGTAATTTTAACGATGTTTATGCGATATGCCAAACATTTGTTGATTATCACATTTCAGATATGTGTACATGCATTCTTGGGTCATTCCGTTTTGAATTTATGCAGGAATCTTAAACTATTTTACGTAAACAAAATCTGGTATTCCATTTAAGTTAGTATTGAATATCGCAAACACAAGAACGCCATCGGACCAAAACGTTGTATTTATCAAGTTGCGTTTTTGAAGAAGAAAAAAATGTTATGACTCATTTATAATGTTTTTGGAGCTAAAGAAATTTGAAAAGGATTTTATTTTTTTTGTTAAAGGATTTTGCTAAAAATAAACAAACTTAACACATAAAAAAATATCGGACATTAGTGATTTAAAAAATGTATTATTATTTATTATTATTATTATTTAATGTTTATTGTATTTGAATATATTTTAATTATTGTATTTAAAATTTAACTTTAAGATACATGTGTAGAACTGTACACAACTTCAAAGAAGATAACATTTTAATATGATCATTATGCTTATTAAACTTAAAATCTGAACCAAAGACTGAAAATTAAAGTCTTGACTTCAATATCAAGCTTTTTGTATGGGTGACGTCATTACGTTAACAACCCCAGAAATTATGACAATGTCCACGGCAAAATAAATGCTGTGGAGAAATCATGTCCAAGGAAATTTTAGCTTAAAGTATACTTTTTTTTAATAATAAGAAAACAGTACGCCTTTAACAAAATGTTAATAATTTAGTCCGCAGGAAAAAAAAAAGTGCCGGAGAGAATTTGAAAAACTCCGATTGCCAACGGCAATTTCACGGGTGGCGTTAAGATATTTCACATACATTATATTCTGTCAAAGAAAAATCGATGTATGATCACGGACGTCAGATACGTTAACCTGTTAAGCACTATTGTCATGAACATACATCCTGGTATGCGCCTGAAGTATGAAATTTTAATACATTGACGTGGTATGTTCTTTATAAGCGATTCAGTGAAACTGTTCTGGCGTTCATATTTTATTCATCGTTCTGTTTGTTCAGTGTCACATGCTAAGAATTCTGCATTGATGTCGATCCTTTGTTCAGGTGTCATGTGATTCACCTGTCAAAATCATTTAGAGCTGCTACAGTACGTTTTCCTCATCACAAACCCCTTGCGTCCAAACCACCGTCTCAAGTTAAGTTGTGTGTTTGCGTTACTACACTAACAACTCTATTTAGAAGTTAACTTTTTTTCTAAATTCTAAGTCAGCTTTTCTTCTAACAGACATGTTGGTTTTCTGTTACTCTGTTATCAGGTTCCAACTCTGTTATCTTTGTAACTAATAATTGGTTCTTTTTACTTTTTACAAGAGAGCGTGCAATTTTTATGGGTATGTTTGCAATAAAAAATATAAAACGATCTATGGGTCAGTTTATCAGTATGTTTTCCCCTGGCATACCGAACTAAGAGCAGTAGAAAATATTGCGCATATTATGTTTAGGGTTCGATGATTCTCTGAAGGGATTCAACCCTTTTAGTGTCCCTCTGTATACGCTACTGCCTGTTGCTATATTGAATATGTTATATAAATAACAAAAACATATATATGCATGTGTGTTACCAAACTAATGCGCTGTATTTTAATATTCTTTACAAGTAATTCCATTATGCCCTGTCATACCCTTTCTATTGTAATCTGTATAATGGTAGATATGATGTCTCAAATGGTGCACAAATGAAAAAAGGTATGGTTGCCACTACATTTTCTTTTAAATATTTTTTTTACAAAAACATTTTCATTAAAATAATGAATAAAAATATTATCGTCTGCCCGTTTTTTTTAATAGAATGAGTCGGTTGTTTTCTGCAATAATGGCAAAGATGGTTGATTGGTTGTATTTATTTTCGTACTTGTATCCAATTAAGGTTCAAAGACCTTATCGTGGGCACACAACTAAACTTCCTGTGCTATCTGTCCAGAAGAGAGGTTAGTGTTAGTAGGAGAGAGGAAACCCACTGCCACCACATTAATTATGCGTCTACTCTTATCGATAAGCAGCAAGGGATCTTTTATATATGCAATATGCCACAGACAAGACAGCACATACCACAACCATGGGAAAGAATGAACGTGTCTATTAAAAACTGAGTTCACTGTACACGTAAATGAACATCCACCTTTGACAATTTCAGTTTACATTTTCTTTTTTCATCTCAAGATCTTGAAAAGTGAATTTCGTTTTGTGCCATAAAATGATTTTATAACGATGGCTAATCGCCCAATGAATTCAATAGATGAAAGCCATTAGATGCTCTGAGGCCGATTCGATCGATTTTCTCATTATGTGCTTCATTTCTCTTTCTCATGGCCTGTGATACAACTGTGCTAATAACACATTACCAGGCAGAAATAGCTGCCTTGTTCCACGTTGTCATGGAATATAGATTTGTATAGGTCGTATCGTGTATCGTTTTTTAAAAATCGCTCATTCAAACTGATATGTACTGTCCACTTGTAAATATGTTGTATTACTGTATTGTGTACATATGAACATTTATATTAAATTATGTCGAATTTTAACGTTTTGTTTTTGTCTTTTTTTAATTACTTACGTATATTTGTAGTATTTTATTAGTTGTATGCATTATAACTAATATCGGTATTAACTATCATATACTCAACCAAAAAAGAAAGTATGCATGTTGAAATATTTTTGTTTCATGGAGTGGTCACCGTAATGGTTCAATGGCAGGAAACACTTGTGCAACTTGTGATATTACTGCGCGCGCGCACACACACAAACACACACACAC
>JAULBS010135765.1:0-13073 GCA_032355785.1 Symmetromphalus regularis | reverse complement strand
AGTGTTCATACAATGGATATGCAATCTGTATTAAAATCCTATCATGTATGTCTTTAACCTCAAACAAGTGTTCATACAATGGATATGCAATCTGAATTAAAATCCTATCATGTATGTCTTTAACCTCAAACAAGTGTTCATACAATGGATATGTAATCTGTATTAAAATCCTATCATGTATATCTTTAACCTCAAACAAGTGTTCATACAATGGATATGCAATCTGTATTAAAATCCTATCATGTATGTCTTTAACCTCAAACAAGTGTTCATACCCTGGATATGCAATCTGTATTAAAATCCTATCATGTATGTCTTTAACCTCAAACAAGTGTTCATACAACGGATATGCAATCTGTATTAAAATCTTATCATGTATGTCTTTAACCTCAAACAAGTGTTCATACCCTGGACATGCAATCTGTATTAAAATCCTATCATGTATGTCTTTAACCTCAAACAAGTGTTCACACCCTAAATTAGACCCGATCACATATATTTTCATACCAAACCCAAGGATAAGTAGATTTTGAACAGTTTATGTGCCTAAGGACAAGTGAAGAACTTTAAGATTATCACACCCTTGAAGACACATAGTCTGAGTGCCTATCGTATCATTTCTACAGCAAATATTCATCATGCCACACAGTAATGATGGCACACTGCTGGTAATATGAAGCCAATCTAAAGGTAAATTGATCGATTCCCTCCATGAAGTGGTCATGTTTTCCATCCATCAACATGGCTATAGGGCACAGTTCTAATGATAAGGTTTTCCTCACAAATATAATCACTGTAACTGGAAACAGTGATTTTCTTGTATACCCCAACCTATAATAGCATATGATTTACCAGACGTGCAGGAACACAGACCCTCGAGATGTATTAGTAATACAATGCACTGTTTGAACTGATGTCTAATTCAGAAATAGATTCATTTTAAAAGTCTCAGATTGGTTTATAACATTACAAAAACTGTGTTAAGAATAGACTTTTTGTATCACATGACACATAAGCTGATTTTGATTGCTATTTAGGAAAAAAAATAGAATTTACACTTTTGCCAAACTAGTAAAACTGAATAAACAGTTATAGATAATGAATAGCTAGACAGCAATATTAACATTCAAAGGCCTATCTGTCAGCAATAATATACAGTTGTATTACAGATTTAAAATAAATTACTGCATATAGAATATAATTTTATGTGAAAAAACATATTTGGACCAAGATTAAAACTAAGCAGAAATATCACATTCTATAATAAATTTCTGGAGAACCATATATCCTTGAACATAAATTCTATTTAAATATATTCTCAGGATGTTTCAATATACTAAATCAAATCCTCATAACTGGCAGCTGGCATTGACCAATTAAGTTGTGTTCCCCAATAGCCAATGTTTACTTTTGTGCTGGGGGGTTGTTAAATAAATAAATTGACCAATTAAGTGAACTTTTGTTACATGTTTATGAAAAAAATTAATCAGACACATAAACTTGAAACAACTCATCACAAAACTTGTTACAACAGATAACAGTCCCATTCTAGTAGAATAGTTTCAGTCAAACCTAAAAGTGCAACATCACTTAAAACTTGTCTTTTCATACATAAAATTAATAAATAATCAAAAACTGACTATAACTTTTTTAATTATTATCAACAATGTAATCTTTATTTCAGTTTCTAAAAATAATATATGCATATGGGGATAAAATAAAAATGCTCACAAAAATGTATTAAATATAAAACTGAATTATAAGAAATAATCAAAATCACCTGTTTTTGGCTTCAAGCTGACCAATCAACTCTCTCTGAGCCTTGCTGGAGTCCAGACTGAAGTTCAGCTCTGTTGGACTTCTGGACTGAAAGTACACAAATGAAGGTACTTGTAATATGTTCAACGCTACATCACAAGGTATCAATATTTAGTACATGTATGTAAGTCAATCAACACAAGATCAACACAAGACATTAATATTTAGATACGTATACGTGTAACTATGTTAATCAACCAACACCGGATTAATACTGGGTCAGAAGTCATCAATATTTAATAACTAAGAAAATTATTCAAAAGATCTTTACTACATTATCCTAAATATTACAGAAGTATTATCTTTAAGATTCAAGTATTTAATGTAAGATTTCATATTTTTTTAATATGTGTTTGGTCAGTAAAATGTACCAGTAACAAGAATTTTTTCCCATGTAGTTGGCCATTGTCTTCTAACACTGATCTCAAAGGTACAACTACAAGTCATAGCATGCTGCATCCTCATAAGTATATGTCCCTGCTTCACTTTTAATCAAGGACCAAGAATATTTTATCACATGAAATTCCACTCCACCTAGAATAATTTATTCACATAACATATTGCTGACAACTCCACATGTAGTTCTCTCAGTGGTACAAGATTATATTACATTAGTGGTTTCAAAGATTTCCATGTAATACATAAAATGTAATGGTTCAAAGTTAGTGAGCATTGGTGGTCCAGCAGTAGAACATCGGACTCTCAAACTGATGACAGCGGTTCAAAACTGTCTCACACTTGACTACGTGTCAAAATAACTAAATGTTTCACATCCAATAGCCGATGATTAATAAATCAATGTGCTCTAATGGTGTTGTTAAAAAAAAACATACCAAAAAAAAGTTCAAAATTACACAACATCCAGTGGTTTCAAAGATATACATGTAATGCACTAAACGCAATAGTTCAAAATTATACCACATTTAATACTTTTAAAGATTTACATATAATGCACAAAACATAAAGGATGAAAGTTAAGTTACTCTGCATCTAGTGGTCTCAAAGACACAGACTTTAATAGTTTCAAAAGCACAACACCACATCAAGTTATGTGAAAGATATAAACATGCAGTGCACTGAATGTACTGATCTCAGTCACTACACTAATGTTAGGATTTATATACAGATTACATCAACATGATACTATAACATTACTGTTTTACCAAGATACAGAAGTTGTTCCTGAACAATCCATGATATCTTAGTATGTCCATTCCAACCATGGAATATTGGTGTGTGCAGAACTGTTGTGAATAGGACAACAATCAGCTGACCATGTGTTTACCATCAATTAAACATACACTATCGAAGCATTACAGAGCACCTTTCAACATAGTGGGTGCAATGGCAATGGGCAGAATTAATACGAATGCATAACAGGTTCAATATGGCCATTATGAGGCAGAACAATTGATGACCACTGTAATAAGCAGATAGCATACAGCACCTGCTGGAGGTGATCAATAATTGGCAATACGTAACATGGTGTGACATCTACAAACCTGACAGGCAATTTGATAATTAGATCCATACAAATTATTCCTCTTAATGGAACAACTCCAGCAAACCTCATTCAACAATTATCTTGAGACACTTCTAAACATACACACAAAACATTTTATTCCACAAAAGCAGAAATGGATGTTTGTTCAATAATAATAATAAATAAGATCATCACTTTTACTATGGTTTAAAAACTTTAAAAAAACTAATTTAAAGCAATATTAAATTCTAAAGTTTGGAATGGAACTAAGAACATTTAAATATTGATGCCAAAGTATTTGAGCAACCTATTGGATTTCTGTAGTAATTTGAATTCAAAGAATCTTTTTCAATGTTTTAAACTAACTTTTCTTTCTTTTATCTTTTTCACATAAATTGATGCCACTAGCTAAAATTTAATCTTTCTTTTTTGTTAAATGTGTTTTACATATGTGCAGTTATATCAAAGTTGGCAAACACCAAAACATAAAAGATTTATTAAATTTTATCATTCTACATCTGTCAAGATTATTATTAAATAACTGATTTCTTCCCCTGACACCCAAGATGTTTTTCAACTGATGCCCATGAGAGTTTCATCATATCTGTTTTAACTCATAACGGCTCTTCCAATTTTTTTTTATATTATTACAAATGATTTATGATTTCTTCAAAAAAAAAAAAAAATCATTCATTTCTGTAAAATAATAAACAGAAAATAATTGCTTAAAAAAACAGGAACAATGTTTTGTCTAATACAAAACTTTTTCTACTTTAAAACACTTCAATGTGTTTCAGATTTAAAAACAGCATGTTTGCTGTTGTATAAGAAAAAAGAAAAAGCAAACAAAAACCAACAACAAAATCCCACCTAGTGATTGCAGTTAAAATATAGCATTGGTTTTTAAAAATATAGTATTGTTATTATATAATGAAACCACTTTACTGTGTTAATTCCCAAATGAATATATATCAATACTGTACATTGATTTCTAAATGACAGCTACAAATATTATATCTGATTCAGTATAATTATATGTATCTAAACAGATACAATAACAAGTCTATATATATAATTCAATATTTAATAAATAATTGCAAAACAGATAACTATTGTCCAACATCTACAACAGATTGCAATATATGTACTTCAATTTCAAATATCATTAATGAGGTATCTGCTTTCACTTCAGCTTAACAATAAACTATTTTTTTTTAATAATTAATTTGTTGTTTTTTTATTCAGAAGATATCAATAGAAAAACAACAACATTATTATCTTGTTAAAAAAATTCTAACTAATCAAGTTTTTTTCCAAAAAGTTCAACATTGCCAACTAGAATTAGATATACCAGGATGGTGGGATAACCTTAATGTGATCAGAATCACATCAATCAGTCAAACTGGAATAGAGAAATGGGAAGCATTACTGAGGCCAAAGGACTAATTAAAGAGCACCTGATATGTGAATAGGTGCAGGATCAATCCTTCTCAGTAGAATATAAAATATATACATAGAAAATAGTTAAGCACCACTGAGATAAAGACATCCAATATGACACTTTCACTGACAGGTATATCTGTTACTATTATTATGTATAGACTTTGGCAGAACTAGATTCAGATTTACATCAATTGAGAGTTGCTGCAACAGCTCCATAAGGTGATCAGTTAACTTATTAGATGTAGAATTCTGATTTGAAAATTTTATACATATTAAAATAACAAGATACATTTTTCATATTATATTAATGACAACAATAATGATAAGAGACCAATTTCAATATATAGCATGTCTCAAGACTTTTTCATAGAAAGTATGCCAGTTTAATCAGAGTGTTTTGTATCAGCATACTTTTTTCATGTTCAAGGAGACACAGATACAAGTACATGTATATGAATTTTGTTTTGCATGTTTTTTTCTGATACAGTTTGAACCTTTCAGACACACTTACTCTCAACAAAAACATAAAAATGAAGGAAATTCTGTCAATACCTTATGGTATAACATTTTTAGAAATAATATCAGTCAGGTTTAAAAGATGCAAATGCACGAAGATCAAGACATGTTATTGACATATTTCTAATGGATCAGGAGAAAGTGCTGTATTAAAATCAAGTTAAGAGCTAGTCAATGAATGGTGGTAAATTATATTCATCAACTACTTAGCTTTCACAACACAGTAAAACCAAGATATTCTGAATACAGAATTAAATTATACAGTCTGGTCAAAACTGATGTTATGTATAGTCTAGTTGAAAATATAGCCAGACCTACGTACAGTTCCAGCAAATGTTAATCTGCCCTTAACTTAATAATTGGTGATGTTTGGCATTTCCATGTTAAAATCCTACCCTGATATTCATTAACAATCTGGGTACAGACAACACTGGAAAGTGAGAATAAATTTATTTTTGTAGGAAAGGAACATAACATAACTTGATGAGGCTACAGAGGAGGATTTCTGTGCTTAATTCCCTCCTTTCAACTAGGCACACTCATCTCTGACATTATGACAATGTTTTTATAACAGAGAAACAAAGATTTTCGTTTAGGATCAGGTCACACAGTCAAAACACAGTGACATATTCAATATAACTGAAACTTTCACACAATGATGAAACCAGTTTATCATTGGATGCGTTAATGGTTATTCCTGCCTATGGGAAATAACGTATAAAATATTCTTTGCTGTTCCTGACTAAGAATAGCTTGTATCACGGCAGTGACTGAACTTGGGTAAACAGTTTAAGATAGCCACATCCTGCATGGTGACAGTAATACAGCACCAGTGGGTCTCTTTTGTTGTATTTTTACACACATTATAGTCAGTAAATATAAAAAAGTGGAGTTTTTTCTCTCTTGCTTTTAACTGCTACATGCATGGAAACGATTGTCTAATGACACCCCTGTACACTGTTCACCAGCAACTATTAGATGTCAAACATATGGCATTTGTGACTTGTGGTCTTTAAAGAAAACACTATACCATCACATAAGCTACTTTTATTGATTATCAGCAAGGGATCTTTTATGTTGTTTCCCATAGATAGCAAAGCACATACTACTGTCTTAGTTACACCAGCCATGAACCACTGGATCAAGTAATAAATAGTCCAAATGGGTTCACTAAAGAGGATTGATCCAACAATCTATCACATCTCAGGCTAATGCTCTACCTCTTCAGTTTCACCCCACTCCATAAAAACATGCAGCCATCACAAAAATCATGCTTTGTAGCAACACTCCTTCCCTTTAAAATTTACTTCACTCTTTCCAATGTTGGCTATACTATCATTATTACCGAATCTAAGTGTAGGATTTTCTAGGACTTTCTGTTCCTTCACTACAAAAAGAAAACATATTTTATACTTTCCAATGTTGGCTATACTCTGATTATTAATGACTATCTGGGTGGGACTTTAAAATGGGAATTCCAAAACCGTAACAGTTATCAACCTCCTATGTTGAAGAACTACTCACTGAAATTTTTTTTGGCACAAATAGGTCCGCTGAAGGGGATAATTTAACTGCTGCATACTGTTTTATATTCAATTTTCTCACACTGATATTAAACGCATACTCCCATGGACCCGTGACCTAATTAATTTCCAAACAAAGAATTAATTTTAAATATAAATATTTGATTTGTCCATAGAAATACTTCATTTAACTACTTACATAATCACCACATCTCGCTTATTATCAATAATTATTTTTAAAATAATAACGAATTATGCTCACGGACAAATTCATTTTTAAAAAAAAGGATTTTTTTCCGTTGAAGCTGTGACGTACATATTTCGAGTAACGTGACGGGTATAAGTGTTATTTTGAAACATTTGAATAGTTTTGTAGTTGCAAAAACATTTCGTATCAATTTATTAAGTTTCGATCTTGAAATTTGACATTTCTAAATGTGAAAAAAAAATCGATCGTCTCGACATGGAATTCTCTATACCATGGTTCAGATAAAATATCTTGCGTGATATAAAAACCAGATCTAGTATAATAAATACATGTAAGTTTCATTCGTAAATATTTAGACAATAAAGCCACTTAAATTCCGTGGGACTATACCTTTAAAACGTACAGAAAATATGAAACATACACTAAATGTATTCGCGAAGGTATCATGCTGTACAAGAATAAATCGTATCGGGCATGTTCAAAAACGTAATTACAATTAACAGACATGGGCGTGTCATTTAATGATATTAATTTGTTAATCTGCTTTAAAACAAATATTAGTTGTGGTACACATGTAAAACTTTATTTGTTTGATTATATTAATGTACAATTAATTAATCATTAAATTATAATTGTCACATCTATTAAACATTTAGAAGTTCAAAATTATTCATATTATGATAGGCCGAACGTCCACATAAATTAGAAATCCACATTAAACCGATTTCATATTTACATTCCATAAATATTAGTAAAAATCAATATGAATTAATAGCAAAGAAAGTTGTTTACAGCAAACAAAACAAAAAAAACGTGACAGAGATACTTAGATAAAAGCCACAAATGAGGTGATATAAACATTCAAAAAAGAGGGATAAAAGTTGTCCAGAGTATCAAAATTACAACGAAGCGTAACAAGAGAATATCGAAAATAGGAAAAACACATTGTAAAGCGATAACAGACGCCCATTGTACGATAAGAAACGATGACATACTTTTGAACGTGGTTGCAACACGGAGTGTCCGCCTGTGAAGCTGTCGGTTGTTGGATCGATCCTTCTCATTGTCCCATCTGCAGTTAGGGCTATTTTTCGTTCGAACCAGTGGTCCACAACTGGTTTTTTAAAGGCTGTGGTATGTGCTGTACTGTCTGTGGGATGGTGCATAAAAAATACCCGAAAGAGTAGCCTATGTGGCAGCAGAGGGATTCCTCTAAATAAATATGTCAGAATGACAATGCGATTGACATCCAATAGCAGATGGTAACATAAAAATCAATGAGCTCTAGAGGCGGCGTTACATAAAACAAACTTTCCTTTACACACTAAGGCCCAGTTTCTCGTTGACAGTTCAGCCATGATTTACAGTTCAACCCATTCTTTTAACACGTGTGGACACAGTTTAAACTAAGAATCGAGGTTGAATTGTCAACGAAAAATCGGCCCCAAGAGAGACAACAGACATTCAGAACATGGTAGACACATTAAGAACGACAACAGACGATGAGGAGAGAAAAATCACAATAGTAATTGGACATGGCAGTGTTCGGGCTCTTTACTGCTCAGTCAGCACGTGGCTGGTGAATAACGTATTTAGATGGGAACATAATGAAGTAACTGAATGAGAATCAAACTACATTACATCACAAGTGTTGTATTTAGATGGGAACATAATGAATTAACTGAATGAGAATCAAACTAAATTACATCACAAGTGTTGTATTTAGATGGGAACATAATAAAGTAACTGAATGAGAATCAAACTACATTACATCACAAGTGTTAACTGTCTTGTCTCGTTGGCTGTCGCGTTCAGTCATTAACTATCTTCTACAGTTGATTTAATTTCATAATGACTGCATCCAGCTCACACTTTGACATTTCCTTTGACGCCCACTACTTCCCTCACAGCCCAATCATAGGTTTTAAACATCTATTTTATAGTTTAATAGTTAATTCTGTTACGTTATTATCATCCAAATTGAAAAATACGAGAGAAATGTGGGTTCATTTCGGTGTAGCAGTTAATTACAAACACCCTGGAAATCACAATACCCCCTGGAAATCGCATCCCTAACCTTAACACTTACCCATATATGGGGATGTGGGGTTTGCGATTTTCTAGGGAATCACAAGTGGGGGTTTGTGATTTATAGGGGGTGTGATTTCCTGCTACACCGGAACATGTTTAAAATGACATGAAATCTAATTCATAATGAAATTATTATCATTATCAAAATCGTGGAAGACTTCTTGTTTAAAGTTAAGTGTCTCAGTGTTGTGATATGCAGATACCAGTAGCGTATCCAGAGGGGTGTCCAGGGGGACCGGACCCCCCTTTTCTCGTTTTTAATTTTTTTTACATTTTTGTTTTTTTAAATATTTTCCGAGTGGAAGGACGTGAAAATTAATAATTTTCACTCAGTCCTGTTCACCCCTCACATATGGACCCCCCCTTTCAGAAATCCTGCATTCGCGCCTGGATACTAACGAAAGATATTCGACTGGAACCCCATCTCCATTCTAATCAGTTGAATAGCAAAACGTGGTGCAATGTATTAACACAGCTGTAATATACATGATTTACATGTCAAACAGTGACGTGGTTTTGTAGACAGATGTTCTGTGGTATACATAACGATTCACACTTAGAATGTCAAACACGTAATAGTGATGGTACGGATCATGGTTTTGTTGACAAGATGTTATGCAAAATACACAACGATATACACCTAGACTGTCAAACATGTAATTGTGATGGTACGGAACATTGTTTTGTAGCCAGATGTTTTGTACTTCACAGAATTAAATATGTAGTAGTGATGGTACGGAACGTGGTTTTGTTGACAGATGTTACATAATTAAATATGTAATAGTGTAGACAGATGTTCTGTACTTTATAGAATTAAACATGTGATAGTGATGGTACGCAGCTTTGTTGTGTAGACCGATGCTCTGTACTTTACAGAATTAAATATGTAGTAGTGATGGTACGGACCACTGTTTTGTAGCCAGATGTTCTGAGATATACACAATGATAAACACCTAGAATGTCAAACATGTAATAGTTATGGTGCGGAACATGGTTTTGTAGACAGATGTTCTGTGATATACACAACGACACACACTTAGGAATGTCAAACGCATAATAGTGATGGTACAGACCATTGTTTTGTAGACAGATGTTCAGTGATATACAGAATGACATACACGTAGAATGTCATACACGTAATAGTGATGGTGCGCAACATGGTTTTGTAGATAGATTTTCAGTGATATACACAACGATATACACCTAGAATGTCAAACATGTAATAGTGATGGTACGGAATATTGTTTTGTAGACAGGTGTTCTGTACTTTACAGAATTAAATATGTAATAGTAATGGTACGGAGCTTTGTTTTGTAGCCAGATGTTTTGTACTTTACAGAATTAAATATGTAATAGTAATGGTACGGAGCTTTGTTTTGTAGCCAGATGTTTTGTACTTTACATAATTAAACATGTAATAGTAATGGTACGGAGCTTTGTTTTGTTGACAGATGTTTTGTACTTTACAGAATTAAATATGTAGTAGTGTTGGTACGGAACGTGGTTTTGTTGACAGATGTTTTGTACTTTACAGAATTAAACATGTAATAGTAATGGTACGGAGCTTTGTTTTGTTGACAGATGTTTTGTACTTTACAGAATTAAACATGTAATAGTAATGGTACGGAGCTTTGTTTTGTAATAGTGATAGTACGGAACATTGTTTTGTAGCCAGATGTTCTGTACTTCGCAGAATTAAATATGTAGTAGTGATTGTACAGAACGTGGTTTTGTTGACAGATGTTACAGAATTAAATATGTAATAGTGTAGACAGATGTTCTGTACTTTATAGAATTAAACATGTAATAGTGATGGTACGGAACATTGTTTTGTAATAGTGATAGTACGGAACATTGTTTTGTAGCCAGATGTTCTGTACTTCGCAGAATTAAATATGCAGTAGTGATGGTACGGAACGTGGTTTTGTAGCCAGATGTTCTGTACTTCGCAGAATTAAATATGCAGTAGTGATGGTACGGAACGAGGTTTTGTAGACAGATGTTACAGAATTAAATATGTAATAGTGTAGACAGATGTTATGTACTTTACAGAATTAAATATGTAGTAGTGATGGTATGGACCACTGTTTTGCAGCCAGATGTTCTGAGATATACACAATGTTTTGTACTTTACATAATTAAACATGTAATAGTAATGGTACGGAGTTTTGTTTTGTAGACAGATATTTTGTACTTTACAGAATTAAATATGTAGTAGTGTTGGTACGGAACGTGGTTTTGTAGACAGATGATATGTACTTTACAGAATTAAACATGTAATAGTGATGGTACGGAGCTTTGTTTTGTAGCCGGATGTTCTGAGATATACACAATGATACACACCTAGAATGTCAAACATGTAATAGTGATGGTACGGACCATTGTTTTGTAATAGTGATAGTACGGAACATTGTTTTGTAGCCAGATGTTCTGTACTTCGCAGAATTAAACATGTAATAGTAATGGTACGGAGCTTTGTTTTGTACCCAGATGTTCTGTACTTTACAGAATTAAATATGTAATAGTGATGGTACGGACCATTGTTTTGTAGCCAGATGTTCTGTACTTTACAGAATTAAACATGTAATAGTGATGGTAAGGACCACTGTTTTGTAGACAGATGTTCTGTATTTCACAGAATTAAACATGTAATAGTGATAGTACGGACCATTGTTTTGTAGCCAGATGTTCTGTACTTTACAAAATTAAATATGTAATAGTGATGGTACGGACCATTGTTTTGTAGACAGATGTTCTGTACTTTACAGAATTAAACATGTAATAGTGATGGTACGGAACGTGGTTTTATAGACAGATGTTAGCATACTGTCAGCTTGTAGGTTAATTCTAGTATTACGCCTGGCTTCGTGTTGTAATTTCATTTGCGTGGCCAGCTTTGAGATAAAGCCACCCTCTCCTGTCGCCTGATTGCTTTTTCTCAAAGATACGTAATGGAAATCAATGGAATGTCAGCATATTAGCGTTAATGGTTAGAATCTGGCCTTCACTTGCAACTTCAGATAGATTTTAAAACAAATGTTTTTATAATGAAGAGAAAAAAAGGTTAAAGTAATGTTTATTAAAAATAAAGATTTCCTCTATGAACATTTAATATTTACTGTTAGAATACTTGCTAACAGTTTTACTTTACTATTTTCATCCAGAATGGCTAAACTATTATTGTAGTAAATACGGCAACTTTCTATTTGGCCGAACAGACGGTGTGGGGGTGTGTGGGGTGAATAGGACTGGTGGAAAATGGTTTATTTTCACATCCTTCCACTAGCAAAATGTACATAAAAAATAATATCCGGACTCCCCAACCGCCTCTTTGGGTCCGCTACTGCCGAATGTAATCAGTGGCGGATCTAGGCGGTGGCCCTAAAGTTTTCGATTTAAAAAAAAAAAAAAAAAAAATCCATTAGAGGACGTTGGTAGTCTTCGGCATCATATTATTGGGACCCCCCTAAAGGGATTTTCTGGACCCGCCACTGGCAATTAACACGTATTTGAGTAATGGTACTTGGTTTTATCAGACGTTATCGTCCTGCCTATTACCTCTCATGGCATCAGTTCCTATAATTAGAATCAAAATTTTTTTTTTTTTTAACAAACCCAGCGTGGCTATAGGTAAATACAAACAAGAATAGTGTATATATAATTTTCTGTCATACGTAATTATAAGGCATTATTAATGTCGGACATTATTTTAGCTGATTCGTGAAGCGACATTAAACTGTTTATCATAAAACAGGCATGCGAATTATACGTCCATCTTCATATGTATATACGCGCCAGTACAGTTCACGATATGCCCAGGGTAGAATTTATAATGGGGCAAATGGGGCAATTGACCCGGGACCCCTGCCAGAGGGGCCCCTTAGACTAAGGATTTCCTTTATTTTTAAAAATGTAATAATTATAAAAGTTATTTCTATTCGTTCATTTTTGTAATTTAATTTCTATGTTGACCTCAGGACCCCCGCACGGG
>JAULBS010135754.1:0-13077 GCA_032355785.1 Symmetromphalus regularis | reverse complement strand
ATTTGTATTGCCAGAATATGATGAGAAGATAATTCTAAGTAATATTCTACATAAGAGTATTCAACTTGATCATTACTAAACCATACAGTGTAGACATATGTCTTTAATCCTGTAATTATCATTTGTATTGCCAGAATATGATGAGAAGATAATTCTAAGTAATATTCTACATAAGAGTATTCAACTTGATCATTACTGAACTAAATATTGTAGACATATGTATTTAGCTTTATGATTACCATCTGTACTGCCAGAATATGATGACATGAAAAGTCTAAGTAATAGTCTACAAGACAATATTCAAACTTGATCATTACTAAACAATATTTTGTAGATATTTCTTTAAACCTGTGACTAGCATTTGTACTGCCAGAATATGATGACATTATAAACCTAATAATATTCTGCTAGGGCAAGATAATTTGAAAAATGAGGGATGCACTAACGAAAAACAAAATGGTGAACATCACAAGTGCACAAGCACCAAACAAAAATGAACTTGTTGACCATTAGAATCACTTCTGAAATCTCTCCACTTGTGGACAACTGGCTAGAAATGGAAATAATCCATTGGGTCCAACAAGAGGGGCCAATATCAGAGACAGATCCAAAGGGGCGAATAAATAAAACACAACAGTCTCTAGGATATGCCTACTATATATATATATAGATACATACATCCATAGATATTTCTGTTTAGGATACTAGATCGAGGCTTCTGAAGCCAGATCAGGAGAACATGCAGAAAGAAAGGATTGTTTGTTTAATGGCACCGCAGCACATTGTTTATTCAGCAGCCATTAGGTGTTAACATATCTGTGATACACAGTTCACAGAAAAAATCTGCTAAACTACTCTTTCTTACTAGCGGAAAGAGATCTTTCATATGCACCTTCCTACAAATAGGAAAACACATAGCACAGCTTTTATTACATGTCATGAACCATTGACTGGAACAAAAAATAATCAAATGGATCCAGTGAGGGGTATTGATTAATGACCAATAACAACCTCAGATACCTCTGAAAACAGTCCTGATTTGAGAATGAGATAAACAGCTATAGACATCATACCAACCTGCATCATCTTTCTTCTCACCATCTTCTATGTTTTCTTCCTCTTTGTGTTCTTCCTCTTTGTGCTCTTCTTCTGCAATAAACAAGCACCTATACTTAGTGATACGAAAGTTGTGGCACCTACTTTTCTAACAATAACCTTTCTTCCAGAGACGACAGAACAAAAAGCAAATAGTTTTGGAAATACAAACAAAAAGCTCAAAAGTGTATACAGATTTCGGAGAAAATATTTTAAATATTAAATAATTTATATTATTAGTTGGTAATGTCCAAAGCACACAAACATCTTGATAATTGTTTCAACAATTAAATATTGTAATCCTCAGGAGAAGATTAAAATCCAAACAGAAAAACAGAATTTAAACCAGAAAGAAACCAAGTTTTAACACTTTTCATTTGCTTTGAAAATACAACTTTTCACTTGCATGATTCTGACAATCCTGTAATAACCTTCATTTGTAGGCTAAATTCTGCATCAAATCACTCCCATCCCCCACCAAAAAAAAAGGGCAATCTTTAATGAGACACCCATTAATGATAATGAAAATCATTTTAGAAAGATAACTTTGATTAACAATCTTAATGCAAAAAATATTAGCTTTTTTTATCAACAGATTCAAAGTTGTGGCTTTCTGAACAGTAGCAATTTTTTAGAAATTTGTCCTAAGCACCAACATTCAATGACAACTCATTTCAGTTAGCCAAGTCTTTGAAAATGCGTTTGCATGTTTAACTTTATTCTTTGAGAATTATGACCCATTAACAAAAGCACAAGAAGATTGAGTATGTGTGTTTAAACAACGTCTGTTACTAAGGACAGGTGGACATGCTTGGGCCACAAAATGGTTTCAAGTGTGACAAATACGAACTATCTATACACGTAGGTGTGACTATGACTGAAGTTTAAACAAACCGGACTTTTAACCACAACATGGTTTCCAGTGTGACAAATACGAATTATCTATACATGTAGGTGTGACTATAACTCAAGTTTATACAAACCGGACAAATAACCACAACATGGTTTCCAGTGTGACAAATACGAACTATCAATACATGAAGGTGTGACTATGACTGAAGTTTATACAAACCGGTTGTTTTGGTGTCTAATGCTGATTTCTCATCACTTATTTTAACTTCAGTTGATCTCTTCTTCTCTTCATTTACTTGATCTTCGCTTGATGTGACATCAACGACTTTTGATTGACTCGATGTCACATCAACTTTATCTCCACTTGATGTCACAACAAGTTTAGATTTACTTGATGTCTCATCAACTTTGTCTTCACTTGTTGTAACATCAACTGGTTTTTCGGCACTTGACTTGACCTCAATGTTTTTCTCAGCACTCGGCACTGCATCAATGACCGATTTTTCTTCACTTGATACGACAACAGCTGATAATTCATCACTTGATGTCACCTCAACTGATTTCTGTTCTCTTGGGGTGACATCAAGTCTTTTCTCAGCACTCGACACTACAGTAACTTGTCTTTCGGCATCTGATGTGACATCAACTGGCTCTCCGGCAGTTGGTGTCACATCGTACGATTTTTCTTCAGTTGGTGTGACAGTAAGTGATCTTTCTTCACTTGATGCCATAACAACTGTTTTCTCATGACTTGTATCACTTTCCACACCTTCTAACTTTGCCAGGTCCTCTCCCGAGGCAGCAGCAGTTTCTGTAACTACAACAATAAAAACAAAAAAAAACATATTACATAAATCATCATCCTTGGTCAAGGGACATAAAGAACTACTTAAAACTTTATGTACTTATCTGTAAACCAAACATGCAAAATGAAGAGAGAGATATTAACACACATGTTTTGACCAAATATGCCTGACATATTCCCTATGACGTAAAGCATACACCCTGTCTGACTCATGGTCTCTTTACCCTAACATACTTCCAACATTTAAAGCTCAGGTGAAGATTAATTAATTACAAATTTCACATCTATTATACTGAATACAGTATTATAAATTAATTCATTCAACAATTTGGTTGAATAACATCATTTAATAAAGTTTTAAAAGAAAAGAAAAAAAAGTAATCAAATTTAATTGTTACAGCATTTCATACAAAGGAAAATTCAGGGAACCGAAAACAAATCCAACAATAATAATAAAAAATAAATAATAATTATTTTGTGTAAATTAATTAATTTCATTTTGTTTAATAGGTGATGTTCACAGGTGTTAGTATATCAAATAACATAATTGAGATGGCACAGATAATAACCAAGTTGACATTTCATACAAGAATTTTGTAAATTGTAAAACTAGAAGATGACACTTCAGAGATGTAAACAGTCTGGTGATGTAGAAATCCTTGGTGCTAGTGCATCATAAACCTTGGCCACCAAGCAGACAAATAAGGATAAGTCTTGCTTCTTTAGAATTATTTTAACCAGCTTTGTCTCATTGAAATTTAAACATCACAAACATTATTTTATATATAAGTTTTTTAATTTGGTTATTACCCCATCTGTTTTAGTAAGAAATACAGATGCAGGGGTCAAATTTCACCCAGGCATTGAGGCATCTGCTATGCCATCTGCTATGCCATCCTGTCCCTTTGCCACAATGCCTTCTCAATTTCACTTCTAAAGAAGGCAAATATTATCGTGCCGTTTTTCCCGCTTGCTCCATAGGAAACTCACATTTGCTATTGTGCCCCCGATGTGCCCTCAAAATTTCCTTGGGCCCTCTTGATTCCTAAGAATCCAAGGCAATAATTGCTTATGAAAGCTCAGATGACACAGTATTTTAGATGATACAGTATTTTTAGATGATACAGTATTTTTAGATGATACAATATGTTACATGATACAGTTTTTTAGATGATACAAGTTGCTTGTAAAAGTTTCAAACTCACCAGGTTTCATCTCTGGCTCCTCTTCTTCGTCACTTAGAGAGTCATCAACTTCCTCAACCTCAACAACCGGCCCTAAATATAATCAGACAATACTGAAGACTTATAATAATGTAGTTCTAGTACTTATCAACTATAATGAATAATGAGGGTGAAAAGAAAGTATACTAAGTGAATTTTGACAATATAAAAAGTACAAAGCCATATTTTGAAGGAAAAAAAACATTGATTATAATATCAAAATAAGAAGAAAAATTATTCTGTACACTGGATAATAATGCTTTCACATGTATAATATTTGTGTGTACACTTATAAATGTAAATTAAAGAGGATCTTGTGGAGACCATTTGAATTACTGAATGAGTTACCCTCTGAAAATAAAGAATTTTATTATTATTATCATGTGTAGATTAGAGAGGACCTCATTGGAGACCAATTGTATTAGCGAATGTACTGTATTACTCTCTGAAAATAAAGAATTGTATTATTATTATAATTATTATTGATGTAGTTAGAGAGGACCTCATGGGAGACCAGTTGTATTACTGAATTTGTTTCTCTCTGAAAATAAACAATTTTATTGTTATTAATTATTATTATTATTATTGTTATTATTAACTTTATATTATATTGTTATTATTATTAAGAAATCATTGTTTATAGTGATCAGTGATAGATAAAGAGAGATAATCAGCTAAGTTACAAAAATATTTTTTTATTTATATCTTACATCTCCTTGGGTTTCTAAGGCTTATGTGAACTTCAGCAGAGTCATAGAATTTTTCAAACAGGTTCAAAATTCGATGTCGATCAAGAATACCAATCTGAAATATAACAATAAACCACACTTACATCAATACAAGCAGAGGTGTCCATGCAGTTCTAAATTCTCATATAAATTATGTCCCAAAATGATAAAATAAAACCATTTGTAACAACATATTAGATGAACAACAAGAAGCACTATTAAATTTCAACATTAAAATCATAAAAAAAATATTATTTAAGGATTGTTTGTTATTTTGTTAGATGCATTGGCTTATGAAAAAAAGAAGAAGAAAAAGAAAGAAAAAATAACAAAATAACAAAATAAGAAAAAAATATATAAAAACCCACTAAAATCCCATGAACAGCCTGTGTGAAAGGCAGAGTTGTTCATACAAATGTTTGTCCATGTTTGCGCATGTGGTTTCTAAATCTTGTTATACACAGTGAATGCTTTTTCCTATGTGATAGCAAAGATGTGACAATACTAGTAATATCGTTTCTGTTTCTTATTAATGCAGTCAAATGAAATAGAAACGTAACGTGAACGTGTCTGTTAATGTGTGAAAAATAGAGAAGAACTGATGTTGCCAATGTGGAAGCTGACATTTTCAGCAACATTCTTTGCCTGGTGAAGGACCACTACAGCCAAATCATTAACAAAATATATTTTGTATTCAGTGATTCAGAATTAAATGTTTTATTGCATACCAAAGGTCTACATTGTGGGCCAGTTAAACAAAACAACAGAATAATTTATTTTGTCAGCTTCCTACTTTTCTGATCTTTCACAGCAGAAGAATAATATAGTAAAATGAGACAAATCTTTCTAATAATAAAATATAGATATCCAAAATAGATTCTCATGACTTATTATCACGGAATAAAAAAAAAACCTGTTTCTGATGGGTTCCCATGATCACCAGGCATGAACTGAAAAAGTGTTCCCCATGAAATTTGAAATCCTATAACCTGTATGAACCTGAGAAGAGACATCATGACATACACAAAATAGAACATTATCAACAAAAATCCTGGTGCTTATTTTGAGGCCACTTGGAATTTTTGTTGGGGGGCTGCTGGAAATTTGGGGGGCTGATTCATTTTCCCAGATTGCCTGCCTGGCTAACCAGTCTGAAAAAGGTTAAAGTACACCCCTGAAGGCCAAGCAGGAATTATGGGATTGTACATACCCCACTGTGATCACAAGCAATAAAGAGATTGGTCAGCTGGATTCTTCGAGTTTCTCGCTGTGCTGCGGCTCTGTGGGCGGCAGCACATTTATCAAAGTGATCCATGAACTGGTCGAACACCACCGACGGCAGCACCTCTATATACTGAGATATGTACTGAAAACAAAATACAATGAAGATTTGTCAATATGACCCATGAACTGTCGAACACCATCAACAGCAATGTGTCTACATATTGAGATATGTACTGAAAACAAAACACAATCAAGATTTGTCAATGTGATCCATGAACTGGTCGAACACCATCGAAAGCAGCTTCTCTATATATTGAGATATGTATTAAAAACAAAACACAATGAAAATTTGTCAATGTGATCCATGAACTGGTCAAACACCATCGACATCAGTGTTTCTACATATTGAGATATGTACTGAAAACAAAACACAATGAATCAATGTGATCAAAAAATTGGTTAAACACCACAAATGGCAGCAGCCATTGCATTTCAGACAAAACTATGATGTTATATATTTGCCATTACTAAATTATTTTCTTATTATACTGCAATTTGAAAAGAATGAGCATAGAGCATAATGCTGAACAAATTAATGCAATCATGATATTAATACATTAATCGCATTAATAATATTTATTTCTAACTATAGCATATTGTTTGGAAAGTGCCATTCATCAAAACATCTTTGTCAAGTTCTTGCAATGTATCATTTGAAGGTAAATATCGAACATATAATATACAGTTTGGTGCTAAGGTATGTATTTTTTTTTATTAATCATACAGACACCTAGACTTGAACTAAAAATGAATCAATGCTATAGATGACAAACCTCAGTAAATTCTGAATCACTCATAGTCTTTCCCGTCTCATCTGTGGGTTCGAGAGTATGGGCAAATTTGGCTGCCTCTTGCAACTCTTCTGGGTAATTTTCAACTATCTCAGCAAATGATTTCAAAGCATTTTGTATCTGAAAAATAAACCAACATGATGAAGAAATGCATGACATTAATGCTTTCAAACTTTCAACTACTATAAAGATAAGGAGAAAAAGAAAAAGAAATTTGAAAAAAAATTGTTAATCAATATTGTTTAAATTGAGATACATCAGTGATTTCTCATTTTGATATTAGTTAATTAAAAAATATTTGATATAAAAAATTTAATCTGAAGTACGCAAAAGGAAAAATGTAACAAAACAAATGTTTGTTATATCACCTCTTATCGACAAATTACCAGTGATATTTCTTTTGAAATGAAGTGCGTATACTGAATTTGTTAATTACTGGTCATCAGCTACAAAAAGATTTTAAATGTACACTTCAATACTGAACTAACACCTTCCAAAAGGAAAGGATTACTTGTTTAACAACATCCATGCACATTGTGTAATCATTGGCTATTAGGTGCCAACTCATGGTCTTCAGAGGAAGCCAGCTAATTAGCTTTAAAGGGACTTTATATACATCTTCGCACTGAAAGAATAGCACATCACACAACTATTGTTAAACCAGTTGTGGATGACTGGCTGTGAGAAAAATGTGGGTCCACTTAAGGGGATTGAACCAATGACCTACTGCTCTGTCTCTTGAGCTACATCCATCTTCCACTAACACATAAAGTAAAGCTTGTTTCATTTAACAACACCTCTTGAGCATATTGATTTTAATCTTATCATCAGCTATTGGATGTCAATCATATGGTCATTCTGTCATTGATTTAGAGGAAACCCACTGCCACCACATAGGCTACTCTTTCCAATAAGCAGCAAGGGGTCTTTTATATGCACCGTCCGACAGACAAGACAGCACATACCACAGCCTTTGATGAACCAGTTGTGGACCACTGGCTGGAACGAAAAATAGCCCAATTGGGTCCATTGAGAAGGATCGATCCGACGACCGACCAGTTCACAAGTGGACACTCTACCATTTGAGCTACATCCAACTCCCCTTCCAATAACACCTACCAATGACAGCTCTACTCGCCCAGCTGGTGACAAATTCCAGTCCTTGAACTGCTTCTGAAGAGATTCAGCTCGTCTCATTTTCTCCTTGAGTAGGAGTGCCTCTTGTCGTTCACGCACCTCACGCTTCCTCTTTGCTTCAGCTTTTATTCGAGCCAGCCTGGCATGGAGACAACACAAAGACAATGATTAGCGTGAAAACACAAACTAAAGAAATAGGTGTTTCAGAAAGGACTGTTTGCTTAATGACAGCATAGCACTTTGTTTGCTCAGTGGTTAATACATTGTAGGTGCCAAACTTACTGAAATGGTGACCCGTGGTCTTCAAATGAAACCAGCTGCCATCACACTGTCTACACTTTCCGATTAATAGCAAGGGATCTTTTATACCTGTATGTGTTTTTTCAGACAGGGCACAGTCTGTTACACCAGTTGTGGACCATCAGCTGGAACAAGAAATGTACCCAATGGGTTCACTGAAGAGAGTTGATCTGATGACTCACTGTACCTCAGGTGGATGCTCCACCTCTTAAGCTATATCCCACACAGGTGTATCAGTGTAAATGTATTTAGAGGTCAAGCATTACAATATTTTTTAATCCCAGACAGATTAGGGAAAATTATGCATCACTTATCCAATACATATTGGTTTATTATCTTTGAAAGCAGTTTCTTTAGCAATAGGATGCAACTATTACTATTAGCCAATACAACCCCTTTGATTATCAGTACTAGTCCCCTCCTTGCCAACTGCAGTTATAAAACAAAGTTTGCATCACCCTCACAGATAATTTTCTATGACAAAAAGTATCTTTAAGTTTTATCCTAAAATCTGTCATCTGCCACATATTAATAAACCCACTGATAAGTATATTAAAAAGGGGGACATTACCTGTTATCTTTTATGGTAAATAGTTGTTTCCGAAGATCTTCAGCAACTTCTCTCAAACTTCGTACATAGGGCGAAGATTCTGAGAAGTTGCTGTACCGTGGATTGTTTCTCATCAAGTACTGGGCCAGGTAGTTGAGTGGGTTGAAGTTGCAATCCATCTCTTCCACTTCAGCCAAACCTCTGTTGTCTGCCTCCGTCAACAATTTCTCTACTCCTAGGATCAACGTTGGCAACACTTTGTCCACGAGATAGGCACGGATCTCAATCGTTGCTTTGCTATCTTTAAGCCATTCCTGTGCCAGAAGCTCAGTTGGGATCTTTCTTGCCATTTTTCTAGCTTCCTCCCTAGACGTCTTCATTGTGTGCTTTTTATCGTTTCTCATTTCCAACAGCTTCTCCATCATTGCTTGTTCATGGAGTCGTTTCCATCGTCGCACAGCACTCTGTACCATGGGTTGCACTAACAGTGACGCTGAGTCCGATGGAGTCTGCTTGCCACTTATATTGCTGTTTGAACCAAGTGGTGTGCCTTCACGACTTGCTTGTGAGCGGGAACTGGATCGCGATCCTATTACTGGAGATGAAATGACTGTCCCTGATATTGTGACACGGTGTCGACTACCACCACTGGTAGCCGACATCGAGGCACTGACCATCATGTCTGACATTGTGATTTGTAGTCTTCTTAACTCAGTGCATTTCTGTTTCTTTTGATACCTATAAAAAAATTAAAATAATAATAATCTTTTTTCATAAGGTACTGTATATTACAAAATAAAAAATCTTAACCTGTATTTAGTACATCAAGCAACCAAAAGTCATCATCCATTTTAACTATTCAAGTTCTGGTTATCTTTTAAACACATTGAAAAATGTTTGGCTTATTTATCAACCATTCATGCATAATACAAAAAGTATTACTTCTGACAATTTTGACTCATATCTAAGTGATAATTATTTTATAACACATTTCCACATCATATTAACTATGCTCAAATCATTGCTACGGACACTTATAGCATTAGAATTTTGAAATATGACTTACTTCAATCAACCTGAATGATTGCATTACTGTTTATTTAACTATGAAGTTCTAATGTACTTGGCTTGAATAGTGTTGCTTAAATGTGTTATTTTTTATATTCTCAATTTTATTGATATGTTACACCTCTGAAAAGATGTTTCTTGGTGACAGGTTTGATGTTCTTGGTACTAACCTCCTTTAATATTATTTCCGAAAGGATTGTCCGTTTAATGATATCCTAGCACAATGTTTTATCCAACAACTATTAAGTATCAAATAGAACGTGTTTGCAATTCATGGTACATGTACATAGAACACCGCTTACCCCTCCAAAAACAAAATCCTATATAGGCTACTCTTTCCAATTAGAAGCAATGGATTTTTTTCACACAGGACAGAATATACTATACCCTGCTACACCAGTTGTGGACCATTTGCTGGAATAATAAATACCCCAAATGAGTCTGTTGAAGAGATATGATCTGACAACATATTGCACCTCAGAGTGACACTCTAGCACTTTAGTTACATCATGCACCTTAAGATATATAAGGTGTACCCGTACTTATCAGTACTAAACTTAAACTTGAGAGGAATGTTTGTTTAATAATACACCAGCTGTTTAATCAGTGACCAATAAGTGCAGCCATACAGTATATAGCCAGATATTTAAGAGGATCTAAGGGAGTCTGGGCCCCTTTTTGTCCAACAATTACTTACTTTGCTGCTATAACAATTAAAATGAATAAAATATGTAGTAGGAAGTACTGGTCGATTAAAAATTTTTATTTTTTATTTTTCAATAGTTGCAGATAATTTGGGTAGTTCCGGATCATGCCACCTATTGATGCTTACAGGTAATAAAATTAAATTTTTTCATGTGAACATCTTTGAAAAAGTTTGCATTAAAAATAATTACATTTTAACTGCAGGATTCCATTCCATAAATAAACCCTAAGGCTGCAATCAATGTTCATAAATTAGCATGACGGCCATTTATAAATGAAGGAATTTACAAAAAAAACATTGAGCACCTGCTTTAAAATGTTGTGATACGGAACTGACCAAAACAAATTTCCAGTTGTTTAATATAATATACGATTTCTAGTTGTTTAATGCTTTATTAAGAGGAAAATGTTGTTTATTTGTAGGCAATGTTTATTATGAACTGTCACCTATTTTGTTGCTGGTGTAACTTTCAAAAACACTGTATGGGAAATGTCGAGTCCCGACTGAGTAACTTTGTTCAGACGACAGATTTTGAAGTTTGCAATTACACATTTCTTATGAAATTTGGATTATTATTTTTTCGGCACAGCTCATTAATAAAATGAATGGAAATAAAAATATAATAATGTTTTCAATCGGTTATTTATTCAATATGTATAAAATCTGAAACAGCATTTTGATCCGGAACTACCCAAGATTTGGAACTGCATGAACAATTGTATATTTCACAAAGCCTGTATGGAATTACCTCAAGTGTCTTCTGCAATAATATTAAATGGCATTTGTAGCAGAAATAATATTTAAAATTCAAACATGCTCGCTAATTTCATGAAAATCACCGAGGATCGAACTTAAAATACTATCGATTTTACAATATTTGACGATATAAACAATCATTACTGACATAACATACAACATTTTGATATATCTAGACATTAAAACATGTATCGTGCTATGTTATAAACTAAATATTACATAAATACATGCTCTTTCTATATTTTATTTTAACACAAAACAAAATGAACTAACTTTAAAAATAAAAAAAATTGTACTTTTAACCTACCGTTGCTAAGAGGAAGTTTATATTCTTTGCTTTATCGTAAGAGGAAGTTTATATTCTTTGCTTTATCGTATATTTCGTCTTTCCTGTAAGAGAACCTCATTCTCGTTTGAAATTGAACAGACGACATGACTAACCAAAATTTAATAGGAAAACGTAAAAATAATACACATTGCTAACGTACTTGAAGCATATTATAAATCTCTTTAAAAAAAAGTTATAGTTATGTTAGCAGGGGCGGTTGCAGCAATTGTGAATAGGGGTGGGGGGCGCAACTGTTAAGGAGTGCTTATGGGACTTGTAATTTCTGCGTTGGCCTGTACTTACGCTTAGGGTTTAACAAGAAAAAATTTCATTGCCCGAACATTATGGGAGGGGGGCGTGCGCCCCCCGTGGAAGCACGCCTGGTCAGAAAATATATTGTATGACGCCAAGAGGTTCGAATACGCTTACAACAATAAGAAAATATAACGTATCTGCACATTTCTAACTAATCTACAATGCTATACCCGTGTTATGCGAAAAAAGAAGAAAAAGAACAAATATTTTTTTCCTTTTCACTGTATTGGTAATCTCATATCATAAGATAATACCAGAACAACAAAGTGGCCTACCCAAAAAATAGAATGAACCATACATGTGTTTATGTTGAGCGTGAACACTCATCGTAATAACTTAGAGTGGTCGCACTTGCCATTAATTATATTCTAATATATTTAAGATAGTTTTGTATGTTTTTGTCTGTTTATATTATTATAATTGTAAATCTATTATAAATTTATTTATTATTATTAATCACTTGTTGACGATCTAGCTAAATAACGTCATCGTTCTATCCATTTTGATATTTTAAAATTACCTTTTATATTACAACTAGTCTATTTTAATCGTACTTCACTCGCTTTCACGCGTGACATACGATTAAAAATACGCTCATGATAAAAATGGTATCACACGGCACGTCGTTTAGTAAACTATATAATAGTGTTTGTTTTTGTAATGAAATAAAAAAAATAATTTATTCGCGGATGACAGTAACTTATTTTTTGTGTTTTGTCGCAGTGAAATATGTTAAATTACTGAAATGGCGATGTTATCGTTTTTAAATCTTTACAAGACATCCGAGTGTCACTCGGTAGGGGGGGCCTTTCCAACTATTGCGGTAGTATTGTGATAGTCAAATCACTATTGCGATAGTAAAACACAATTGCTATACCATTGCGATAGTAGTCTGAATGAATACTTAGTTGCCTGGAAATTCCTAATTTATTGTCCTAATTTGTTTAATTTGAGAATGTCCCCCACCCAGTTTTAATTAAATTGTGCTTTTTCTCATTTTGTGCATTATTATTAATTTTAGAAGTTAACAAAATCTTATTTTATCTTTGAAACTAAAGGATTATAAACAAGTTTCTGACAAATGAAATGAAAAATATTAAAATAAATAATCAAGCTATTTATTTTGTCAGTTTGGTTAA
>JAULBS010135743.1:0-13077 GCA_032355785.1 Symmetromphalus regularis | reverse complement strand
TATATATGCTATGCAAATGAGGAAGAAGCTCTGTTTTTAAGATTAATTTGTCATTGGTAAATTGGTATGTCGTTATAGAGTGAATGCTCAATGAGTGTGTGTGCTATTTGCACAAACTGATTTATCAAAGATTGGTTTGTAATGTCCTGTCTAGAAAAATACATATAAAAAATCCCTTAACATGTTTTAAAATCCGTTTGGAGTTTCCTACAATAGTATACACATCAAAAACTTTAATTTGACCGTTCTCATGGAATTCCCAGGGTTGTATACAATATCATAATTTGAAATAGGAAATTTTATTTACAAATCCGACACACATTTAATAATGTATGCATGTAATGTAAGAACAAAACCAATAAATTGAATTGTATTTGTGTTCCTGTTGTAAAAATATTGTGTAATAAGGATACGGTTGGCATGACAGTTAACAGGAAAGTTTGGCTGAAATGAAAACCGCGTTATTTAATAATAAACGCTAATTTTGTTATCAATGTGATTTCACATTATTCTTCTTCACTAATTGAATTATTGTTCGTTTTTGTTATTTCAGGCAGGAAGTACTGAAGATATGCTAGTTGATGATCAGGTAATATACATAATTATTTAAAGTAAATTTAATGAAATGCCTACAGGTGCACAAAATTTTAAATACACTATCATTGATGAATAATCTCAATTCGTTATGGAATTGTACATCTATACACACATGATAGTTTGAGTTCCACACAACTGTACACATACACCTGTATATATTGTATTAAGTCTATTCTGTGACACTGATTGGATTGTATTGATTTTTCCTACTTGTTTATTACTGCTGCTGTACAATGTCAAGTTTTTGTTAAACCCCATCAGTTAGCCAGCTCTGTGTTTATCAAGAAATGTTTCTCTTCATATGGCTAATGGCCTTATAATGAGGTCTGCTTTCGAGAATCTCTCCAGTGACTGTGCTGTTTCTCACTTTGTGCATTATAATTGCTGTTTGTCCATTCATTCATTATGTACATGTACTAGACCAGTGATTATCACAAAGCCTCAGAGTAACACAAATTCACACTCCAAATACAGAGGAATCTTTAAAAAAAAAAAAAAAATATTCTTGAATAGATTTGAAGAATGACATTCTACTTTCCAGTTATTCATTTAATAGGTTATAAAGGCAACACAATTAATAAAATAGCAGCTATAAAACATGCTGAGTTTACATTAATATATTTTTGTAGATTTACAAAATGTACAATATGATAGATTTAGAAAAGTAAGTTACAACTTTGAGGTAGGTGTGAGCCTCACTGATCTAGCAGTAAGACATCAAACTCTCAAGCTGAAGACAGTGGTTTGAAACCTGTAGGAGGTTGTATCACACTTGACTGCCTGTCAAAAATACCAAATGTTTGACATCCAGTAGCTGATGATTAATAGATCAACGTGCTCTATACTTTGCGTCACATCAGATTGGCACCGTCGTTTTTAACAATAACTTTTCTTCTAGGGACTGTAGAACAAAAAGGAAAATGGTTTTGGAAATTAAACGAAAGACCAAATTTTTATACAAAATTTCAAGAAGATATACTGAATATTAAAGTTTTTATGAGGTAAAAAAATAACGACTTATTGTTTTTAGCCATTTTTGCACTTTTCAGTTACGATTTTTGTTTCCGTAGCAACCATATATAATTCAAAAAGTTATGAAGTTAAATACTTTTGTGTATCATGTACACGTTGCAAAAGGTTTGAAAGGCAGTATTTTGTCCTTTTGGCACTTATTTTTCAACTGAAAAACACTGGTCATTTCGTGTTCCACTTCTGATGACGCGAATGATGATAATAATAGCAATGGGTGGTGCCTTCGTAAGTGTGTTGTTAAAACTGAAGTCCAATCATCCGCACACTTTATAATACGGCACATCTGGCACACAGCAATATTTATGACAATTGTATTGTCCCTTTTTTTTCCTTCAACACAAAATGTCACCAGATGTCAGATTTAGCAAGTTTTTCGAAACGACAACAAATTCCTCCGCCATATTGTTTTGTCCGTGGGAAAGTTTTTTAGTTTTTTTTGGCGAGATGTTTGATACTTTGGGAAATTCCATATTTGTTTTAAACATTGCTTAATGGAATATAAATAAGTATTAATATTAGACACTTATCATTTCATATTTTAATTAATGTTTCGTATTTATGTATTTAGTTTGATGACACCGATAATTTAGTGCTCGGTTGTTTCCGTAAAGATAATGTCCACGGAAAGTCCCGAAATATACCGGTACAGCACAAAAAGTACCAGTATGTAACATGGCAGAAAAAAATACCCGTAATACCGCACACCTCTATTTAACTGGCAATTTTTTTGACACTACGAATGTTGGTAGTTATGCTACAATGAACATTCATGGTATTGGTTTTTGTTTTGTTATTAGCCCCACTTTCTAATGTACTAACTTAGTGTTTTCATTATACATTATGCTTGTCATCTTCAGATATTTAAAAGGAAAGAAAATCAACTACATCATGTGTATGTTGGGACATGGGGTCAGTACAGTAATTTAAAGTGTTAGCTGAAAATAGACAGGATGCATAACAAACCAGACATGGATGAAATTCCATTCAAGTTTCTCAGTCACAGCACTCAGTTCCAGCTAGCCAACAAACTTGACCCCAAGGCACCCATTACTGGCAATGACTGGCGCATGTTGGCCGAGAAGCTTGGTTACAAGACTGAACATATCTATGTAAGTATATATTAAGGTTATTATAGTACCTGTATGGGTATACTGGCACATCAAAATAACAGTGTGTTCAATTGAAAAATAAGTGCCAAAAACACCATCAACTAACTTTTAAAACATTATACAGTGTCACGTATGTATTGTGGCCTACACAATATACAAAAATTTAATTTATGAAGAACTATACAGCATACAGGTGTTCAAATTCAAACAACTTTATGACAGCACTTAATAATTTTGCTATGACATTTGCAGTGGCAATTTCAAGAAAAAGCTTACTGTACAATATATTTATATTTTTGTAATGGCAGTACAATATTTCCAGGTATCAATTAACACAGTAGCTTTTGCATTGCCATTGCAAATTTTAAGACCTGATACACATCAAAGTGATATGTCTCAGTAGGATGTAACACCTGTGAATGACATGATTTGGCAGAATTGCTGGTGACAGCATTTTACAATCAAATTACATAAAGGCTCTTTCTAAATTCTTAAAAATCGAAATAACCTTTTTGATGCATAATAAATTAATATTGGATCAGTAATAAATAGAATATTAAACTCAATACCATTTTACCAAGTTATAATTGCAAAATAATTTTAATGTGTTACTTGCAAAAACTTATTATTTTTTCATTCTTTGTGAAGTCACCTTTCAGTCAGTCAGATTTTATGTTACATTCAAATTGAACTGGAATATTTTATAAAACCTAGATTTAAAAACATTTATGTGCAGTATGTAGACCTATATAAATTCAGGCCTGTTGAAATTGTTCAAACAGTTGTTTCATTCATGCATCATTTATAAAAGTCTAGTTTTATATAACCCATTCTTCATTTGTACTAAAATTATTTATGAACAGCATTTAAAAGAAATGGGTTACTTAAAACACTTTTAACATAATCCATTTATAGCTTAATAATTGCAAATATTCAATTCTAACAGGCTTGAGATTGATTTTGATTTCATTGTATTAAAGAAATACAGCTTATGGCTATTACAATTGACAATCTTAAAAATCTTATCAGAATAAAGTTAAAATATTTACAGTTTTAACAATTTTGCCCAGTGTAATTTTAATGTTATAATTGCATTAATTTTCTTTCGTTACATAATATCCAGTGTTTAAATATTCGTTATCCACAGTGGAACAAAGAGTCAACAGTTTTTTTTGTTATTTTACATTTGACTGTTTTTTTAAGCTAAATAAGTGGATGTTTTGTGGAATGTACCAGAATTGACATCTGAACCAACCTTCCATCTGATCCCTAGAAAGGTCTCAGCACATTAGTGCTTTGTATTCTATTAATCTTTGATCGTAATAAGTACCTTTTGATATTTCTGGATTTTTGTCTTTATGTTTGGTCATCATATTTTAAGTTCATTTACATGTTATTCTGCTTTATTCCACACACAAACCCACAAAAACAAAAACAATTTTTTTAAATTTATTAAATCTTATTAAAGAATCTTATTTAATTTGTTGGAGTCCTCTCCCCTAGCACTGAACAAATATTGTAATTGCAGATTTTAAAAGTAAATGTAATTTTTAAATTTTGTTTTCTTGTGGGAAGATAAGTCTTTTGGAATAGCTATTTTAGTGAAGGAAAAATTTATTTTTTCAGATTGTTATGATTTTTTTTAAATAGAAAATTTGAAGGATTTTTCTTCTAAATTATAACTAACCTTGCACTTGTAGAAATCAAGCTAAATTAAGAAGTAAAATTAAAAGTCCTATTGAATGTGAAGACAACAAGACACTACGTACATAAACATAACAGGGAAATGTTTTGATGAAATCAGTGAAGCATTCATTATAAATACTATTTAAGAAAATGCCTTGAGCTGGATTCCTTATTTTCTGAGTATTGGAGTGAAATTCATCACTCTCTTATTTGCCTAAAGGGACAGGAAATCTTTTAGAAATTAAATCAAAGGTGATAGAGAATAGCTTTGTGCTCCATATGGGCATCCCAGGGCATTATCTAGGTTTATTCAAGTCAATTATATGATATTCAGTATTTGCAAGTGTCTTGGTACATGGTAGATATGTAATGTTTCTTACATTATAACACTACCTACAGGGGTAAGCATATATTTGTAAGATCCTACTTTATTTTCAGTTTTTTAGCATTTGTCTTTTACTTACATGTGTATGTTGTTCAGAAGAAAGAAAATTATTTAACTTGATTTTCTACATAAGTGTCATGATTATTTTATATCTGATAAATAGAAGAGAAAGTTTATTTAATGATACCCCAGCACATCGTTTGATAAGCACAGGGATAAAACTTATGCTCGCCCCCTCAACTGAGACTAGTAAAAATCGCTGGGTGTGAGTAAATTCTTACTGACGCTAGTCCCACGGGACAGTAGATATTTTTAGCAATCTTAAAATTGAAATGGGGGGACTAGTGATTTTTCGTGGGGATGAGTAACATTTTAAGGCTACTAGTCCCCAAGGCGAGTGAAAATAATTTCTTAATTTCTACCCCTGAAGCACCTGTTATATGTCAAATGTGATATTTTAAACAGATGTTCAAGAAACGTGCTCGTCTCACTTTTTGTTATACATAAAATTTTGGTTTTGGTAATTGGTCTAGATCCAAAATTGAGAAATATTTAATCAATAAAAATTCAAAATTGTTAGGTTTCTGCAACAAACTTTGTGAATTTGGTCTGAAATGAAATAAATAAGAAGTCATGCACAATTTTCAACTCTTTTAATTTTTACACTGTGTACTCGGGGGTAGGAAGAGTGTCAAAGCATGTATACATATTCAAATACAAAATGTCAGTTGAAATCCCAAATAAAAACATTTTAAGCATACATATTTTGATAGAGATAGGATGCACTGATGTATTGAGTGTCACGATCCTGCAGCTGATGATATACATGATACCCTTAGTTGTGTATTGATTAATATTTTGACCATGTATTGATTCTTATTTTTATTGAGTATCTATTTACCAACATGTAAAACTTTTGTTAAATACAACACCTGTCCGATAGCTCTTGTGATTGGTAATATTAGTATGGCCCCACTTCTGTCAGTTTATTAGTGCAAAGAATCTGTCCATTTCTATTATTAGTACAACTTTCATTTGTCTTGTTTCTGAAAGTCATTTGTGATCATCGATGAACATGACAGGTATGCCTTGTTAACCATAAAACACTGGCACTGGTCCCAAATCTAATAGTTTTTTCTGTCACATATCTGTCAATAATTATTTTTATTTTAATGTGTGTAAACAATATAATTAACCAAACTCATAATTAAACTGTATACTCACAGGACTATTTTTTTGTGAAATTTGGTGAAAATATGTTTTTTTGTGCAAGATATTTTCTTCCTTAAAATATTGTTACTTTTTTTTTTAATTTTAAAAATCCAGAATTTCCAAATAGAAAAATATATTTTTAAATTTGGTATATATTTTATTTCACATTTGTTTTGACGTAGCTATTTCCTTTGTTACAATTGCATTTTAACAGAGGGATTATAATTTATTTTTTGAGAGGCATGGTAATTATTATCTTAGGTAAACTTGGGATCACAAGGACCTGTCTGGTGCACCACAGAAAATGTAGAAGTTCTGTATGAGGTATGCCACTAATTAGTTTGGTATTCTTGTGAAATTTGATCCTTGCTTACACCTGACTCTCAAAAGAAAAATCATATGTGGTTGTTATTTTAACAGGTGATAGAGGAGCAGAAGTCTGCTGATGGCCGTAACACAATCAAGTTGTTTTCTGACTATATGAAGAGACAAGGCAGCACAGTAAACAAAGTGATTAAAGCCTTGAAAGAAATGGACCGTGGTGATGCCCTTAAAGTCTTGCTTGATGCAATGCCAGGTACAGAATTTATACTTTCTTATTTCCCAAGATGTTTCACAATAAAATTCCTATGTTCAGAAAATAGTTATATTACTTATTAGCATTATAATTATTCTGAATTAATTAGTCACTTAGCACATTATAAAAAAAATCATGATTGAGAAAATTGGATTCTTGTGGATTTCTATGATGTAAAGTTGTAGGAATCCAAATGGATTCTTATAAAATATGAAAACTAGCAAAGCTGCTTTCCTTGTGAAATTTTCTCACCTGCAATAATTTTCAGGTGAGCAAAGGATTGCTCTCCTACTATTTTTAAAAGGAGATAACTGAGATTTACGTTTGTTCTATGATACAACTTCAGGCCAATTGTAAAGATCCTCTTAGTGCAGTCTTTATGTTACTCAACTAACATGAACATTACCATTTTAGTTTTACAGTGTTAAAATTGTGGTCATGATCTTGGTTGCTTACAATTACCTTGGACATGTAGTCTTAACTTCATTCATGTGGGACTGATGGAATATGTTGCTTTTCACTGAATGCAAGATTAGACATTGAAAAAATATTATTTTAAATCCATGATAATTGCCAAGTTTATGTTATTTCATTTAAGGAAAAAACAAGAAAGAAAGGATATACCTTTTTAATTTATTATATAATTAACTTTATTATTAGTGCATAATGGAACACTGAAGTCATTTTATTCTGTCATTTCTAACTTGTTAGACTTTGAAGGGACAACCTTTGAGTTTATGTCTCCTGGGTGTAGCTGGTGAACTATAAATGAATATCACCATGGCAGACAGCAACACCACATAGATTGTTGTGGTATTTTCAGTTTTCCATTTTATTTTTTGCTGTGGCAGGCTTCACACAGTGTTTTTTTCTTCTTTATTGTTGAAGATAAAATCAAACAGGATAAGCAAGCAGAACAAGTAACAAACTGTCAGATTAATTATACTATGTTTTGCTTACTTTGTTTGTTTGTTTAACGACCCTATCCCACCCAGCACAAAAAACATATATTGCTATTGGAGGTCATATATTGGTAAGATTTTTTAAAAATGTAAAAAATCAGTGTAAAGAGCTGATCCATATATTAAGTACATGAAAAAAAGAGACTAGTTTTGCATTGGTCATTTTTCTAATATGAATACATGTAGCTGATATCAGCTCTAATTTGCTTTAATGAATATAGGAAAGGATTGTTTGTTTAATGACACCTCAGCACATTGATTAATTAGTAGCTATGAAGTCACAAACCAGTGGTATCTATGCCACGTTGTTCATAAAAGAAACCTAATACCAACACATATGCTTTCCGATTAGTAGTAAGGGGTATTTTATATATATCTTCCTACATATAAAACTGCACATACCACAGCCTTTGTTACACTAGTTGTAGACCACTGGATATGAATATGAAATAGCCCAGTGGGTTCACTGAAGGGGATTCATCCGATGACCCAGCACACCTGAGTCAGATACTCTACCTCTGTTATGTCTGCTCCAATGATTTAATGAATTAAGACTTTTATTTATAGGTTTTGAATTGTGAATTTTATTCTGCAGATATTGAAAAAAGTTATCTTCAAGAGATGGAAATGCAACAACCCAGAAGCCAGGCTATGGAACATGAAGTGAGTCACTGGTCACAGGGAAACCCGTCTCACCATGCACCAGCCCCGGTCTGTTACACCCCAAACATCAGCTTCCCTTGTATTCACACTACTCAGCCACCACTTGGAGGTCAGCCGTGTCTGAGTTGTACGTCTGCCGCATACAACTATCATTCCTGTTTTCCAGTCAGTCCAATATACAGGCCACACAACTTTGAAATGAATGGACACATAAAAGGACAACATGATCCAGAAATTGCCTGTGGCTCGCATCCATCATTCAGTTGTCATAGCAATGGTCTTGTTGGAGGAATGCCAATGCACAATGTCTACAGAAACAATCGTAAGATGCTGATTCCGAATGTACGGCCACTAACACCAGAACAGGAGAACAACAGTATGGTGGCAGAACCAGATTTGAACAGGGAAGAAGATTTTTCAATGGGGAACAATGATGTTGAAATGGAAGACCAAATGCAAATGGAGGAGCAAGTGCCTCTACCAAATGCAATCTTTCGTGCACAGAAACAGATGATGAATATTCCTTCTCTGATAAGTCCTGATATTGATGTTTCACACGAGGAAGAAGTCTCAACATCTGCATCAGAAGATTTTTCTTCAGGAGATTCTGACCTAGGACCTCTAGGTGAAGGAGTGAAATATTACCGACAGATGTCTGAAGAGTGTAATGCCAATCAACCTGTAAAGGATAGGCCACCAAGAAAAGGTTATCCTAGTAAAAAGCCATTGAATATTCCAAAAAGTGTGAGTGACTATGGCAAACACTCTGATGCCTTACCATTAGAAAATCTGGAAAGACTGGCAACTCTGCCCAAGAAATATATGCCAAATCAAGCATACAAAACATTTGTTGCAGAGCAAAAAGTTGACGACTCTCAGCAAAAATTGAAACATAGAGAAGAAAAAGGATCATTTGCACAAGGTAGTGAGAATCTGGATCAGAAAAAAGTGGGTACAAAATTGAGAAATGGAATGGTTGAGACACCGAAAACATTTCCGATGCGAATGAAGCCACTTAATACAGGACTTACGATTGCTCACCTGCGAGAACAGCATGAGAAGACTACACTGATGACTAAATCTGTTTCTCTACCCAACGATATAAAGCCAGAGGTTTTCAGAAAAGGTATCGGTAAATGATTTTTATAACATTAGTTTTTAAAATGTATTTGTTTATTGAATGAAATACATGTATGTGTTTAAAATATTATATCACTGGAATATGCATGAACGTTTTGGGTATATACAAAAGAAAACATCAAAAGCCATATTTAATTATTAAAAAAATTAGTTTTTATTGTCTTTCTAGGATCATACAAACAATTTTATTTGTAATAACATTTACAAATTTTTGCATTTGAGTATCATAGAAATGCATCTTTAGGGGTGTGGAAATATCAGAAATCTTCACTTGTCCTAGGAAAAGTGGATTGTCTAAATTTACATGTCCTGAGTAAAAATATACTGGCTACAGTTATAAGCAATAATAGAAAGTAAGTACAACAGATGTCATAGGTCAGAGACAAGCCAACTGACCAATCAGTGGCAGCATTTTTAAATTGGATGAAATAATGAAGAATGGCAAGGTTATGTTGACATTTATGTTTTATAAAAAAAAATTTTTTTAAATATTCACTTTTCTGCGGACAAACACTGTGAAAAAAGGACTTATCTGGTAGTACCAATTATAGGGTGGGCAATTCCAGCAAACTAATTCCACAACCCTGGGCCCAGTTGTTCAAAGCATTGTTAAGCTAACCATGGGGTTGATGAATATTTCTCTTTAAAATATCTTCATAGAAAGTTCCAATATACTTCTGATTTGATTATTTATGAATACCTTAGACTATAATAAACTAAGTTTCAACATATCTCTTCAATTACTATGTGCAATGATTTATAATTTGGTTTTGAAATATTCAACTAAACCATGGTTAGATTAACCTTACTTTGAACAACTGGGCCCAGATCTTTACAGGGCAAAAAAGAGTTAGAAAAATCAGAACACAGTATTAAGCATTCCCCATTAATTGATTTTCTTGGGACTTATATCAGAGAAACCATGTATAAAAGAACAAGCAACAACAATTAAGAATTATTTGTCTTTTTTTACCTCTTTATTGTCATTACTCTGTAATAGTTATATAACTGGAAAATCTCAACTTCCACTGAGGGGATTTGAACCATGACTCTCAGTTTGAGAATCCAGCATTCTACCAAATGAGCTAATAGGTAATTTACCACTAGCTACTGCCAATTTATTCTAATATTACTACAGTTACAGGTAGGCCTATTAATATATTTTTTGTTTTCATTTGCAGCTTTTAGGCACATCAAGATTTTTGTAACTTATTCCCATGACAACAAGAAACATATTCAGCGTGTACTCAGTCTGTGTAACTGTCTTCTAAAGAATGGCTTTTCATGTTGCGTTGATGTCCAGGGAAGAAAAATGGAGAATTGTGTACAGACTATTGCAGATGTTGAGTGGTATAAGCAGAAGTTTAGTGAGGTAAGTTAAAGGCATTGGGTTGTAGAGTGACATTAACAGTTGTCAGAAGTGTTTTTCAAAAAGCTTGCCAAGTCCATAATTTGCATAAATGGCGATAACCACATAAAATGCATGTTCGATGTACTGTTGTTCATTAGTAGACTTGCAAGGCATTGGTGATTTCCGCTGCATATTTTGAGGACTAACATTGAGCTAACCAACTTTAACCAAATAGGTAACCTACAGGTTAAGCAGATATAATTTATATGACACCCAATAGCGAGATTATTATTCATTTAGTGCTGTGGTTTTATTAAACAATCCATACCGAGCAATTAGTTACCTTGTAGGCAAAAACCATAACATTTTTCAAATCTCTGCAGCATTTTGTTTTGCAGTAGAACACTTGAAAATAAAATGGAGGATTAATCATTTCTCCTTTTCTTTTCAAAACAGCAGTAAAGGTTTCAGCAAAATATCCTTTTAAAGTAAAAAAGAAGAAAATAATAATTAATGTGTACCATTCTGAATGCTTTGTTTATTTTCTTCAACAGGCTGACTTTGTACTTGTTTGTGTCTCTAACAAATACAATGTTGACATAAAGAACAATAGTGCTGAAAACTCCAACCACAGCAAACTACACACAAAGTATATCTATGACTTAATGCAGAAAGAGTATAATGCCAACAACTGCCACAATCTCCGCTTTGTGCCTGTGCTCATGGATGGTATGACTCGGGACCTCATTCCAAGCTGGATGCAGCAAACGCCAGTATACCACTGGCCAGCTCAGTACAAGGACTTGCTCTGGATGTTGACTAAGCCTGAGGAAAGAATTAAACCCAAGCCAAAGTCCTATGCCCAACATAGCAACATGGCCGTGTCTTCTGAAATGAGGCAACCTCCGTTTTCATCTTAGTGCATGACAGATATTTTGGAAAGTTTGTGGTTCAAAACAAGACTTTCAGTATTTGTTTGGAAGCAGATTAATTATACATGCATCTTTTCAAAAGTATACTGTGGTGTTTTGTCACAGTGGTAAAAAAACAATGTTTCACTAACAGATGTGCTGGTTCACATGAAATTTTTTTAGTGTTACTAACAATTTGTAGTACCAATGGAGTATCATGGACCCTGTATTCATCTAAAGTTTTTGACACTGGTCTTAATCCTAGACAAAACTATTAATATGGTATTAACGTCTAGAACAAGAATAGGCCATTGATTAAAAAACATTGTAAGCAGTTTGTCTTTCAAAAACTGATTCCACTGTAGCTGCCTGTCTTTTGAAATATAAAGAAAGCAATGTCTTGCTTTACATCAGTGCACCTGACTTACTGCTACTGGAAAGTGGTGATATAATATCTCTAATGTAGCCCACATAGGTCTTGAGTGGAATATGTTTATTATGTTTAAACTGCACCATATATTTAACTCTTATCATTGATCACTTTTATTTATATTCTGGCCCTATGTCAAACAGTGCAACTGGAATCATTGAAAAAAAATATATATATATATTTTCCCTCCAAGAACTTTTCCAGCAAATAGAAAAGGGGAAATTAACTTTGATATTTCATATCTGTAATTAATGTTTGTTTATTTTTGTTTGTATCTATGACATTTGTTTCAAATAATATGTAATACAAAACAAAATTCCCTCAGTCTGAGATATTAAGGATATCAGGTAATAACTTTACAACAGTGGTGGCAACAAGATCAAAATACATTATATTTAGTTATTTAGGGGTCATTCACAATTCTCAACATTTTCTAAAATCTTTAAACCACACACTTGGGATCGAGGAGGGGTATATGATTAAAAATATTTGAATTTAAATGAATCATTAAAATGTCGATTTAAATCTGTTTTAACAATTGACATTCTATGCATACAAATTTGGGAGAGGGCTTCTAAACATTACTTTGAATTGGAATAACCTCTTATGTCATTTCAAATAAAATAAATTTATGTACAGAGTAACATCAGTACTGGTACTGTTTTACTGTGTCAGATGAAGAAGATCCAAAAAGCACATCAGCTTTTACTAATGCATTTACATGATGCAAGTCAGACATGTCTTAAGCAGCCACCCAAGGGAGTAAGAAAAAGTGTGCTTTTAAGACATGTGACTTCTTAATATAGGATTTATTGTACAAAATATGCTAATTTGATAGATAGTGATGGTGACTCTTTAAGACAGGTAGCAGGGCTTTCCCCAGGATGCTTTTAAGGCGCTTACATTTTCAAAATTCGCTTTCATTCATAGATAATTTGATCACAGAAGTGTGACATGCATAAGTTAAATTTTCATAGATCCCCATATGTGACCCCCACTAAGCAATCTTATTTAAGTTCGAC
>JAULBS010135742.1:0-27958 GCA_032355785.1 Symmetromphalus regularis | reverse complement strand
TCAAAGAATCAACATTTTGCAACTTTATTGTGTTTCCCCATTCCATAGTAAATGATAATTGATAAAATACGGTCAGGCTTAGGAGGGGAGTTAGGGTTAGGTTAGCAATAGCCTAGGGTCAGTTTTAGGGTAGGGTAAGGGTAAGTTTTAGGGTTAGGTTTGGTTAGGGTAAGTTTTAGGGTTAGGTTTGGTTAGGGTCAGTTTTAGGGTTAGGTTAGGGGTCAGTTTTAGGGTTAGGTTAAGGTCAGTTTTAGGGTTAGGTTTGGTTAGGGTTAGGTTTGGTAAGGGCCAGTTTTACGATTTGGGTCAGTTTTACGGTTTGAATTGGGGTCAGTTTTACGGTTTGGTTAGGTTAGGGTCAGTTTTAGGGTTAGGTTTGGTTAGGGTCAGTTTTAGGGTTAGGGTTAGATTTGGTTATGGTCAGTTATGTTTTTTTGTTGTTTTTTACATATACAAATTTTTTTAAAGTAATTTTTTATTTTATTTTTTATTTCTTTCTTTTCCCCACAAAAAAACCATGCCCCACTTTTTTTAAGAATGCCCACCAAAAAAATCCCTCTTTTAGACACTTGGAGAGTGGCGGACAGATTCTATAATCGCTCCTGTATTTATTATTATTATTATCATAATTATTATTAATTATGCATTTTTTAATTTATTTTTATTATTATTTTATTTACTTATTATTCACTTATTATTATTATTATTATCATCATCATCATCATCATAATTATTATTAATAATAATACCTCTAATTATTATTATTATTATTTATTATTATTAATTTTATTTTATTCGGTGCAGCTAGCCGTTTCATTGTGATAATAACTAACAATGACCATTTCAACCAAAAATACATCATATAATAGTGTTTCATCACAGCAGTGAACATATATTTCTTTACCATTAAAACTGACGATGCGTGATTACTTGCAGCATATGCTCACCTTTTTGTATGTTTCAACCAGTGTACATAGCTTCAGGGCGTTACCTATATTAAATGATCCTTTCACTGTGGTTCAGATATCATTTTTAGGTGATTTAGATAAATCCCATGTAAATATTGCATACATGGTTAAACTAAAATAGAGGTTAACCTTTGATAATGGGGTTTTTATGACTAGCAAGTATTTATCTTGGATCTGAATGATAAAACTATTACATTAACACAAAATGGGATATTAGAAATATTATTACCGTAAAATGTATTTCAAATGTATTTTATTATACAAATAAAAATGGAGAAAAAAAAATTGTTATATTAATTTATACCCTTTCAACACTGATTATACACTGTTGTCCATATGTTTATGACTAAACGTTATGTTGTCTGTTAATAGGTTATTACAGTATTAGTGACATCACTTTTAGCATTGTTTTAGCATCACTTTTAACATGGTTTTAACATCACTTTTAGCATTGTTTTGGCATCACTTTTAGCATTGATTTGGCATCACTTTTAGCATTGTTTTGGCATCACTTTAGGCATGGTTTTAGCATCACTTTTAGCATGGTTTTAACATCACGTTTATCATTGATTTGGCATCACTTTTAGCATGATTTTAACATCAATTTTAGCATAGGTTAATGTGTACTTATCAGCTACTTTATTAGTTATGCACACGAAGAACAAACCCTAATTTTCATTCACCTAAAAGGAAAACAAAGATAATAGAATAAAAAGGATTGCGTGGTTTTTGTTGTTTCTGTTATCTGTAGAAGGTGCATTGGTAAATCGGTACTTTTTTACATATCATATAGCTAGATAAAATATATAAATGTCTTTGTTAAGGCCATGAAAACGTATTTGACGTTTCTTCAATATATTATCAGAAAGCTCATCAGAAAACCAGCTGAGTAGTCCTTAAAATCTAAGAAGATTAGGAAGATAGCACCGATGTAAAAAGCTGTCATAGTAAAAACAAGCAAAAGCAAACTAATGACATAACAAAATTTATTCCATCATATACAGTGAAGACAGCACAGTGATATACCGGTATTTTGACTAGATCGTCACACGTAAACACAATAAAACACACAGCGACTTCGTGTAGTTATATATTCTACACACGCCATACATCAATTTGTGTTGTAGTGTCTTCAGTGGCTGGGAACAACACTATAAAATTGTTTGTATCTGAGCAACTGAACAACTAGTCTGTATGATGTATTTATCCATATATAAAGTGGCTGAAATATATATCAAGTAAAACTGTCAAATAAATCATTGGATACCCTGTTTAGATGCGTTCGTATCACCACACAGTTTGGCAAGCTATGTTTGGGGATATTTTCTGAATAAAATGAGATCAGAATAGAAATCGCATTGTTATTCCGTTATTAATACTGAAAATAAAAACGAACTAAATCATTTCCATGATGGAACAAGTTCATGCGATATAGTTAGCGTTGTTTACTATTTTCTGGAAGTAAAGAGATACCAGATTTCTTAATTTTAAATCTTCAATCATTCCTGTCCATATAGGTCATTCTAAATAGAAATCAAGAGAAATTGTACTTTAAAATTAAGTGAAATTTATAAACAATTTGTAATACTTGAATTCCAATGAATAAAGGGTACAACTGAAAAACCGTTTGTAGAATGCAAGTTGATGTACCGTATAAATGTACATGTTAGTTATTATGATAGTATTTCCTAGGTATTCCAAAGTTTTGGCAATCAAGAAAATTGTTTGGGACAATCTCACTTCCAATAAAAATTATATGTATATAAAATTGTTCATTATTTCACCAATAGACATCCCATTTTAGTTGTTTTGTGACAATGTTTCACTGTTTCATTTTTAGTACTTATCTACATAACAGCCAGCCTCAGCTCTGTAAATACATGGGTGAAGGCATTGTGGGTTTCATAGAGTAATAGTTGGCCATGTTGTAGTTCTGCGATAGACTCACCATTGGGTTATCTGGGGGCATGGGACCCGGCTGTCCCATCGACTGAGCGTGCCGATGGAAGCCGAGAATGTCCGTGACGGAATGTGAGGAGGGCCATGCCCTCATCTGCATCATACAGGGGGATACACAGCTTGCCGGGGGTGGGGCCTTGGGATTGAGCTGTATATTAGAGTGCTGCTGTGAGATCTGGTGAGAGCCAGGAACATTGGGCATGGTCGGTGCTGGGCAGGAGTAGGGATAAAACTGATTGGGGTAAATAGGTCCAGCATGTGGCATTGCCGCCGGGGGTAATGGCTTCTGTTCATATTGCTGGTTGGGATTAGGACTCGATCCAGAAGGACCGTTACCGATTTTGTTCCTGAGAATACGACTGATGGAGCTCACTGAAGGTACATTGTACTTGTCACATACGCCATCAGCTAGAAGCTTGTCACGAATCTCCCACGCAAATATCCCAGGATCTCTTTCCTTGTACACTTTGATATGTTTCACAACGTTGGGTGTTGTCACCCTGGGTTTGCTACCCCCGATAGCGCCAGGTAGAATGGATCCAGTCTCGTTGTACCTGGCTAGAATTTTGCTGACACATCCGTGCGACACGCGCAGCTGCCTACTGATATCACATGGTCGAACTCCTAGCTGAGCCAGCTCCACTATCCTCAGTCGAATAGCGTTTGGTAGAGGGCGTCCGTTGACAAACACTCCTCCCAGTTGATTGACTTCTCCGTAAGACTGGTGCTCTGAAAATAAAATAAACATAATATAGAGGCATGAAAATAAAGATCTTGATGATTCCGGATTAAGAATATATTTTGTTGATTTCAACTTTGATAACGTAACAAGAAAATCACTAATTTTAATTCAGTTTGATGTTAAAAATAGATGTTAATTCGTGTTTTTTTTTTGTCAAATGTGATTATCTTTAGTGAGAAGTTTGCAATCATATCCTACAAAGTGTGGTGGCTAGTGAAAAAATAAGAATATTTCGCTGACACTTTGCGCAACAATATTGTATGTTATATAATAATAATCAAGCAGTAAAAGAATCTACAAAATATTTACGATAAACAACACGGACTAAAAGACATAAAATGACATGAATTGTAGTTTAGACAATGTTTATGTCTTTATATATCATAGTCTGAGTTCATACATTTACTTCTTGTGAGGTTATCAAGACTAAAATAGATCATGCCAGCAAACAAAATATTGAAATGTTTGGGTTAGCTGAATAGCGATGTTGTTATTATGTCTAAAAAAATTATTAAGGATAGTTAATTCATACATAGTTGTACTGTTCTCATATATAAAATATTTCCTTTTACAATCATTTAACCATCAACGCCACCCGTCAGTGGGACAGAATCTTTTACATGATTACAGACGGAGCAAAAGCATGTCGGAGCCTTAATACCAGACAAGAATTACTAAACAGAAACAACATTTGTGCTACATTTTATAAAAACTTTTCATCTCATCTAACGTTTCCTTCTTATCTTTCTCGTTTCACGTTTTCTGTCTGTATCAGTTGTGGTATTGTAGGAAAACAATACTGTTGTACTTTAGAAGTTAGCCACAAGATTGGCCTTCAGTATTTTACTTCAGTAGATTGTTGTAACGAAAAATTATTTGTATTGTTATGGTAACAAAATAATAAATATTTACCCAAATCTTTTGGTGTTAAAACAAAAATAACAATGCGTGGACACAGGTTTTAAGAAAACGAGGGGTTCATTTGGCAAATTGTAGTCGGGTTTTTTTTTTTTCATTTTAAAGCATTAAATTATGTGGGGATCCATGGGGAAGTTAAAAAGCGTTTCTAAGAAAAACAAAGTTTAGTCATAAATCTCAGTGTGTCCGCCACTCATAACTATACATTCATTAACGAAAACAGCAATTACTTCAATTTATTTAAAATACATTTCAACAATATGTATATTGTTTTTAAAAATATTTTAAAATATAAAATCGATTTAACTTATACTGCTGCATATTAAATTTATATAACAATGACGCTACAGAAAATAAAGTGATATAAAAAAAAAGGTTGCATATTAAATTAATATAACAATGACGCTACAGAAAATAAAGTGATAGAAAACAAAAAGGTTGCATATTATTGCAGAGCAGTTTATTTTACTCTTTTCATATATTTATTTGATTAACTAATTAAAGTAATAAAGCAATCTGTCAAAATACACTCTCTACAGATTGATTATGATTTATGGTTGTTTAACGACCGCCCTCCCCCACCCGTCCCCCAGATTAAAAAATAAACACAGGACTGATTTATAATAAGATAAACTATGCACAATAATAATGGTAAAAAAATTCAATGTAACTTTGGATGAAAAATATATTTATTATAAAAATGTGTTTCTTTTTTTTTTAATTAATAAGTTGTGGATGGAATTATTATCTACTGAATTTCGGGCAACAAAAGAATAAAAAAAAAATTCAAATCCATATTTCTACATAATATAAAATCCAAAGGATATTTCGACAAAGAGTGACTAAGAATATTAAGATGAACTTGTGAATCACTGTCAAAATATAAATTGTAGAGGAGTCCAGTAGAGTTAGGAATTTTTTGTCAAGCCGGTTGCATCCTTCCCGACAGTAACAACCATCACGTTCACAGTTTTAAAGGTGCACAATCATTGTTGACATGGACTATTTTTACATATATTTGTGATAATTATTTGCGAATTAATTGATCCCACGCAGCAACATATCATAATTCATTCTACGATATCAGAAATGAATGGATATCAGATTGTGTTAGATAGCGGGGTTGGCGTAAATCCGTTTGCGCAGATAACCGATTCGTTCAGATCGAAACCTTCACGTCAGGGTAGACTGGTTTTCCCACCAAACGATAAACCTGTTATCGGTTTAACCGTAATACCGACAGGGACCACTTACATTTAAAAGGTTATGTTAGTCTGTACCTCTTTTTTTAATATTTAATATTCAGATACCATACGTTATTATATAAACTTAATAATTTTCTATTAGTAAATAAATTGTAATAATTGTTTGTGGAATTATTTGTCATATTTTTATATACAAACTTTAATATTTCTGTTGCAGTGTACATGTGTTTTATTTGAAGTGCACATTTGTTTTATTTGAGATGTCTGTACTGATGAAAACGCCGATAATACAGATTAAGAAATGTGACTATATATATGAAAGTATACATTTAAACAGTGAAAATTGGTACGCATCATTACCTTCTACACGTTTGTGTTCAAATTCACTATTTCTATCGTATGAATTATAAAATTCTAAATAGCATGTGGCAGTCCTCATAAAAATAATAAAAAGTGACAAGAACTCATTGAATTATTTAAGGGTGTGATTGTATTGGCGTTTTTAATTATTTTATGTGTTCTGTTATTAGGTAGGCTATATTATAACTGTAACTGGATTGGATATTTATATGGTTGTGTAACTAAAGACGCAGTCTACATATCTAAACACAAAAGTATTAATGGATGCAGCATCAAAATTTGAAACTCTACCTTTAAAAAAGCTTCTTGCTGCTCATTGAAATGTGCAGCCTATGTGGCGGTAGCGAGTTGCTTCTGTAAACCAGGTGTTGGAAATATGCTGCCGTAACAGCTATAGCCTCTTATTAAGCAATATACTGGCATGTTGTTAAACATTCCTGTTTTTCTACTAGAATGACTTTTAATTCCAGAGTGTAAATGGGAATAAAGATAATGTAACGATTTGCCTTTTTGGGGTGGGGGAGGGGGAGGGAGTTATTGCATGACTCGGTTTTAAAGAGATGTTTTTTCCCGTAAAACGTTGGTAGGTTTGTCGAAATAAAAATACAATTTCCAAAATCATACTTATAAAAATTTTACTTATAAAAGATGTCTAAAAGAAGAAATGTATTTATATTTCACTTTGATGTTAGCGGATTTATAAAGGAAGTAATAAAAATAAAGTGATTCTTGACGCACGGTTAGATCTAGCTCAGTCGGTAGGATGTCTGCCTGAAGTGTTTCGGTCATAGGTTCGAACCCACTTAGTTGACTCGTTCTCTTGATTGGAATTTTTCCATACCGACTACTTTTCCATGACTGGTATATCAAAGGCCATGGTATGAACATTTAAAGGATCACTTGCAACTTAAGGGAAAATGTAGCGCGTTTCATTTTATGACTACGCGTTAAAATAACCAGACGTTTGACATCCAGTAGTCTATGACTAATAAAACAGTTTGCTCTTTAAACACACACACACATACACATGCGCGCGAGCGAACGAACGAACAAACGAATGAACGAACGCAAACACACACTCACGAACGGACGCACGCACACATACATATATATTAATGATGTTGGACGTTACTTCTTCTTAATAAACTGATTTTTAAAATACAATTAAATATCTAAATATGGATTACATGCGTATTATGTACGTTAGTGGCGTATACAGAACACGGTTGAACCGCAGTAAGCTAGTAGAAAGATTATTTATTTTACTACTTACGAAATACAAATGATACTCATAATATATATATATCTACAAGTTGAGCAGTTGTTTATAATTAAAGCCACGAAACCCATTGGAGATGTAGTAAAATAGCCATGAATATAAATGAAATGAACAAACATGAACTGGGATCAAACGAGAGATAACGGAGCTTCCCTTGATGCCTGACAAATTGCCGCGATTAATATCGGCGTGAGATTCCACCATCGTACGCAGATTTGGCGATGTCAGGCAACCCAGAGCCGTCAAGTGGACTGGTATCGACATGCTAGCTTTAAATGCATGTTGACGGCTAATCTGACAAATATCAGTGCACGTCGACAAAGACGTCACATGATCGGATTGGTTATGTCGTCAAGTAATGATTTCGATGACACTGTTCTTACAAATTGATTTCAAAAATATGATTCATATTTAAATAACTGATAAAAAAACCCACTTTCGAACATAGATTAGGTTTTAAGCAAAATGATATTTATGCATATTTTTGTTATAAAAATTATTATTACTTTTTAAACATTTAAAACAAAAATTAAATTGTGATTATTGTTATTATTATAATTTTTTGTTTGGGAGAGGAGGTGATATTAAAAAAAATATATATTTATTTATTTATTTATACGGTAATGAATTTACAGACATAGTTTAGAAAAATAGTTCCTGTCATTAAAAAACAATTAAACTTTGAATGGTCAAACAGCTTTGATGTTTTGTCATAAATCGTTTGTTAAAATTAGAATAGAGCGAATATGCTGTAGAGAATGTTAAAATTTCCGACATACAGACATGCCACGTGACATGAGAAAATCTCGAGTAATGAAAGATGACTGGATTTGCATGAAGGATAATGTGGATCGTTTGGCACGTCATTGATAGACAGGACATCCATCCGTCACTATTGCCAACGCACTCAATGACTGGACACCAGTCTTGTACAATTTGCACCACTTCCGATGAAGAGAATGTTTATTTATATGTTATATATTTATTAAAGCGACAAACTATGTTTCACAATACAGAGGAATATTTTGACAAACATTATAGCAAGTGCCTCTGCATCATTATGAAATATGGATGATTTAACATTTCGTATATATTTTAAATCCACAATATTTTGTGTTTAGGCTTATGGTTCGATTTCTTTGGTTTAGTCTTCAACTGAATACATTAGAATCACAACTGAATGAGTTCACTTAGATAGGAACTAACCTTTCATTCAACGGTTTGTGTTTATGTTTATATTATATAAAAAAAAAAATAAAGGTAAATAAGAGAATGTTTAAAAAACGAAATTACAAATATCTTAATATTAATATTTGAATTTTGTTGACAAGATTTATTCAGATTTATACAGTTTATACAGTTTATACAAATAGGCGTATTTTATTGCAAATAATTATTACCGACATGAAAATTAAAAAAAAAGTAAATTTAATGTGAGAGTGATATAATATAGCAGAAAGTGTCAAATAAAAGTCGTAACATAGAAAATACATTTGGAATACACTGCACCAATGATTTTAAAGGGATAGTGTCATAGATATACGGTAGTAGTCCTCATAAAAAGAAATGTGTAAACAATTAACCAGTTTCCTTTATGATTGTTCATACCTAGGGCCGGATTTATAAGGGGGCAAAGGGGGCTATTGTCCCACTCCCCCCCCCCCTCTTTGCCGGAGAGCCCCATAGACAAAGGACTTCCTTTATTAAAAAATATAATAATTAGAAAATTAGTTCTGTTCATTTTGGTTCATGTTTTATTTGTCATGCAATTTAATTTCTATGTAGAGGGGCCCTCGAACCAAAAGTGCCTCGGGTCCACCAAGGTCTAAATTTGTAAACAAAATTAAGTAAAAAATAATACTAATACACCTAAAAACGAAACTTTAATATGTTCGAAAACCCCATTTTTTTCTTTCTGGTTTATGTTTACGTTGTTAAATTTTTTAAGTAACTGGGATCTGACTGACTAAGTAACTGGTGGAATAAAATACAGTTAGAGAAAAAATCAAATGCACATTTTGTTTGGAATTAAATTGCTATATTTTTTTAGGTTATGACTACTGCCATTGCTATAAATGGCAACATGTCTTTAAACCATGTTCTAGAAAAATGTCTTGCTTTGTTGAAGGTTTCTATCAAGAGAAATTTATTTTGAGTTACGAAAACATCAGGTTAAAAACACGCGATAGACAAAACTGAAACTAAATCTAATTTAACCCTAACTTGATGATAATAATAAAAATTAAAAATACAATTTCATAGTTACAATTGTAATTTTTGCTATTTTTATAGTATAAATATAGTAAATTAAAGAATCTTACAAATATAAAGGCCCAGTTAACTCCACCATATCAGAAGAATACAGTTATGCAATCAAATTATACTGGTGTGCAACCATATTATGAAGATTCATCACCAGAATGAATAAGACTTCTAGTTATATATTATCATTTTAAGAATATTATTATTATTAGATTGCATTAGAAATATTTTATTTGAATTTAATTGATGGTATAGTCTTTACATCAACGAAGGACGAACATCGCTTCCTGAAAGTGGGGTAACGGAACATCCTCTCTGTCCAAAACGTGGCGGGACGCAGCATCCCCTTGTCCAAAACGTTGGGCATGTATCCCCCATCCCCCAGGATTGACACCATTATAGACTCCCTGTTTACTTCGGTATATTTGCGCTAAGAACACATGGTAAATTGCTACATTGATAGAATAAAGAGAAATACTGGTAAAGATAATTATTTAGGTATTTTAGTTTCAATTTATAAAAGCTAAACGTTTGATGGCGGGGGGTAATTATATAGTCGTTTCCTCCTGTCCAAAATGTGGGAAGACGTGCACCTCCCCCCCTGGAATTTACGCCCAGGGCATCAACATAAATAGTATTAGAAGAATTGTCACAAACTTGTTGGACGCACTTTTAAGTACAAATTTAGTTATTTATTCTTTTTTTAATTATGAAAGTATCACTTTTCTGGTAGTAAATTGATTTAATTGATTGCAGTTTGTTCTGTGCATTTAATTGATGGTATGCTCTATTCTACGGCGGAAAAAAATGGATATTGTAAGACATACATTATACGTTACGTGTAATTTAATTTTCGCAAAATGTTTCTATTTAACAAGAATATATTGAAATGTGACTGATAAATTATTTGTCTTGTGTATCATTTTTCTTTTGTTTGGTATGTTCAGTTGCAACATATACTATAAGAAGAAAGACATTGGGTTGCGTATATATGTCATTGTATTATAAATTATGTATACATGTCAGTGTATTATACGATATTGATTATGTATACATGTCAATGTATTATGAAATATGTATACATGTCAATGTATTATAAGATATTGGGTTATGTATACATTATTATAAATGTATTATAAGATATTGGGTTATGTATACATTATTATAAATGTATTATAAGATATTGGGTTATGTATGCATTATTATAAATGTATTATAAGATATTGGGTTATGTATACATTATTATAAATTTATTATAAGATATTGGGTTATGCATACATTATTATAAATTTATTATAAGATATTGGGTTATGTATTCATATAATTTAATTATTTAATTATCTAATATTATTGTTGGTTATATATACTATCAATGTATTATAAAATATTGGTTATGTATACATGTCAATGTATTATAAATCTCAGTTCAGCAATGATGTAGTTTGTCAAGTTATAAATAAATCTTCTGTTTAAAAAACTCTGTCGTTTTACGTTATTTTCTCCATACGCTATATCCATTGTAGTAGTATACACGTTATTATAATTTGTCACATTAAATAGGTGTACTTGTGTATTTATACAAAATAAAAGTTTAAAATTATTTGGATTGTTTGTCAAACATAAAATGAAAATATTCAAATAAAATCAAATTAGAGCATTATATTTAATTTTAAAATATTATGTGCCTTAGTTGTCATACACATTGGATGTTCATTAATTCATTCATTTATTTATTTATTTACTTTATGATGTCATTTTATTTATAATATCGTCTATTACCGTATATTAGAGTGTTGGGCTGATGGAGACACTCGTTCTGGGGAAGGGTATAGGGGGTACCCAACTATTCTCAAGTATTTATCAATATATTATTATACTTTTAGGCTATTAGCTCAATAATCTTGGAGGGTGAGTAACATTCTCAAATATTTTCAAATACTGATTTCGTCACTAGAAAGCACTAGTGGCAACATATTCATGACAAGTATTAAATGTGGAGGTTGGCCAGCCTTTTTTTTACAGAACTAGGGCATTAGGTTTCCATTAAAATTATATCGCTGAAATATTTATCACGAGGAGGTTGTAAATCCGCTATAAATGTAATGTTTAACAAAAAGGGGCGAGAACTTTACACATAGCGTACATAAATCTTGTTGATCTTGACCTGTGGTGTAATAACTTAGGACGGTCGGGGACCGCTGGGTGTCCCTACGAGAACTACTTATCAGGACTTCACAAGAAACCTATCACACCAGGCATGCTACACGTGAGAAAGTGCTAATTTTCTGGGCCAGATTAATTAACAAGGGATAATTTCTAGTGATGTTACTCCTACGGGACTCGTTGATCCCGGCCTTGACTTTTAACCTCTGTTAGAAATAGGCCAATGATGAAGAAATCGTGGTCAGGCAGGTAATTTTCTGTGAAATATTTTGAAAGAAGAAAATGGGATAATCTACGTCTGAGCATGATCTTGCACGTAGATGAGACTTGGGTCGTGGATCAGTGAAACAATACGTGTGAACAAGTTTGTCAGTGATGGTAGTCGCCGGCTTTCACATTAAACTAGCTGTGACAGTTGGCAAATCAAGCCAAATACTTCTGTGGACGGTGGAATGTAGCGTTTAGTATAGAGTGTCACTTCCTCGGTTGAAACTGGGAAGGAAGTCCCAACTTAAATAGCCTAATTAAGATATGTATCATAGGTATTATCGGGCGAAATTGATATTTTTTCTTTGAAATGAAAACGTTCTTTGTGGAATGTTTTTGAAATTGAGACAGCTAACCGAGATTTGATGCACTAACTTTCACAAAATCTTAAAATAATATCTAGTGTAATCATGCAGACGCTATTCTCGTGAAGCCTTAAAAATCCTGATTTTTTTTTTTTAGTCTCAAGTTTTTCATGCATGCATTCTCCAGAGATTGTGACTTTATGAAAACGTCTACACTTTTATAAAAATGAAGACAGAAGGTCATTATTATTAGGTTTAAAACCTATCTTGCATAAGGAATGGAAGCTATGCAAAACGTTGGAACAGGGACGGCAAGTTCGGTGATTTAAAAAAAATAACTTCCATATTTCTTTTGTTGTGAGTTCGGGATCGGGATGACATTTGCTTCCTCAATATTAATGTGCTTGCGACGCTTCTGAGATGTACAAATAGTTTCCTGGATGCATTAACGTATGAATCATTGTGAAAACAGTGATGATACTGTGTATTCGCAAAAGAAGAGCGTATCATGTTTCACTTATTATAAACGTATATCTATCTATCTATTTCTTAAGTTCGTATTTAGATATATTTTAAAGCATGCCAGAATATGGCTTTTCTTCATTAAACAATTTAACTTTGAAATGTCTTGAATGATATAATGTTATTATCAAAAGCGCATCTGAAAAAGATAGACCAATATATTTGTGAATATTTGTGTAATATTGTTTTGAAATGAGTTAACATTCACACTCTTGTCTATTAATAGTATTATGGCATTCAAAGTATGTGTATGTTATTATGATGGCTGAATATTATATTATTACATGAATATTGAAAGTTATAAACGCAAATGTACGTTATTTTATTATCAACAGTCTATTGGAAAAGATTATTAAAATAAAAATAAAATAAGGTCTAAAACAAAATGACACTCACTTTTTATTACCGATGCAAAATTTTAGCATGTTTTATCTATTTATGCCCGTATATATTTCTATATGTTATTCAAAATTCCGCATTTTTATATTTAGATTTTATGCCTCGGTATATTTCTATTATATGTTATTCAAAATTTCCGCATATTTATATTTAGATATTTATGCCTCTATATATAATTTTGCAATATGTTATGCAAATTTTCCACATATTCACAACTAGATATTTATGTACCTGTATATTTCCACTGTGTAATGCCAAATTCCTTCATATCACATCTAGATATTTATGTAGCTTTATATTTGTACTATGTTATGCAAAATTGCCGTATATTTACATCTACGTTTATGTATCTGTATATTTCTACAATAAGTTAGTGTTCAACAGAATGTCTGTGATTGTATTTGCAGGTATGATTTATTGAAAAATTTCCAAAAATATCAACATTTATTTGTTTTCTATATAAATATTCTAAGAATATTTTGTAAATATTTATTTTCTTTCAAGTACCACTTTAGCATAATACATTTCTAATAATTGAGTCACCACAAATTATATGCATCTGGATACATTATACTATAAGCAATTATCTTTTATATAATTATAAGTAAAGCAAAATTTACAATATTGGTGTTTGGGTCTTTTAATTTAAATTATTATACATCCTACCTTGGACGATAATAACAGAAAAAATGTTTGTATAAATAGAAATAATTCCCTATAATAAAATTACATTCAAAATTATTTTTATTTGCAAACCAACAAATATTATTAATAAATTAAGAATGGAATATTTTTAAAATGCATTAGATAATACTGGTAAATGAAATAGGATAATATTAATTTTATGTATTACTAAAATAATTTTAAAACGCGTACAAATACAGCAAAACGAGAAAGTTTATTTACGTAATTAGGATTAAATGTTTACTCGCAACATTTAGCTATACAAATTTTAATAATGATTGTGTTTATTTTGTTTTATCATATAATAACATTTAAATATTTCTTGATTTGTAATATACCTACATATTCTAAAATATTGTATTATTATAAAGTTCTCGTGCATCTATACAAAATATATAAAAACGAAATTTGTTTTTGTTGATTCTGTTTAACTGTATTCTCGCCATTTTTCTTTCATTTAATAATAGTATATTTATGCATATGTACAATAGTTGAATTCATCAGCTCTTGTCTCTTGCAGTCTTGTTGTATATAAGTCATTATTTAATAAACGAATTGAATTTAATATTTCATAATTCCGGTTTGGTTTCTTATTAATTTTGATTATCACTTTCACACGATAAAATAGAGCTGATAAAATAAAACGCGTTAATTGTTGATGTTTCCTTTTTAATACATATACTAAATATATACAAAAGATAAATAACGTATGTTGGTTAGTATCGGAACTAATTCAAAGATGCCTTTTCAAGTTTAATCATTCACATTTACTTTTTATAGAAAGAAAAAACAAGAATATTTATTACATAAAACATGTTTTCTATTAAATGAGATTTATAAACTATTTCTTTTTGCAATAATATCTTTATAAACAGCTTGTTCATTTGTGACTTTTACCTTTACAAGTGTTAGACACCTTTACAAAACTGTATTCTGTTATTTTAATATATCAAATATAACTCGTTTTAAACTTTATGAACAAATCTAGTTATTCAAAATATGTAGGCTATTATTAAAATAAACGAACAATTGAACATTGTTAATGATATTATTTACTATTTATGGGCTTTTCCGATCATTGGAAATGTAGCAATTTTTTTTAATTTGAAATATGTTTATGGTGTTAACTTTCTATTTATTATTGTCTAAAGAAGCAAATATTTTCTAATAAATTCACTAATAAAATTTCCAATAAATTTACTGAAATATAGAAGTTTTATAATATAGTAAATATAAAAGTAAACGTTTATATATAGTTTTTAAAATGTTTATTAGTAATAAATGAATTAGTTAATATAATAAATATTCTTGTTTTTTTCTTTCTATAATTTGAGTAGACTATCACGAGTATTAATGTTATAACAAGCTAACAATTAATAGCAGTAGTATTGCAATGCAAATATCGTTCTCTTGATATAAGACAGATGTTCTAACTAGTAAAACAACATAAAAGAAGATGATGCAGTAATAAAAGCAAACTTTGTGATAAACACAATGATGATATTTGGAAAAAGCGTTGTTAACATGATTTTCCGAATCAGTATATTGTTCCTGAAGTTAGAGGTGAAGATATGTTTGACAAAGTACAAGTATTGTTACAATATCATATATGCATGATTAGACTGACTTGTAGATTTTAAAACCTTGTTCATAAAGTTATTTGTATTAAATCGAAAGTTAGACAAACATGCAGATAGAGAGATAGATTGACATATACATGGGAGGTGGGGGTGGATAGATAGATTAATGAGCGAATAGATATATTAATGGATAGGTGGGTGTATATATATATATATAATGAAACAAATGAATAGATGGAAAGAAAGATAGATACGGGTAGTTAATCTGGAAACAAACATGTTAATTGTTAAAATAAACATTGTCAGTGAGTTAGTATGGTTGTCGTGTTAAAGCAATGGCTGTGATGACATATCATCGCAAGATCATCTTCAAACCAAACACAGAACGAAGTTTGTTTAGTCTAACAGCCAGCAATTTAAACGTAGCTTCCATCGTAAAACTTGAAACTTAAAACTTTTCAAAGCGCGGAACTATTTGAAAAGTCGTTTTGCTATGTATGCTTTACACTATTCGTTCAAACTGGAAGCAATTCGTCCTCCTTAAATTCGCATTTTAGCCGCGCTTTCCTGTCACGCGATCAAAGTTTATGTTGTTGTGTGTGTCCGAATGTAGCCCTGACGAGTCGGGGTCGCATATGGAAGCAATATCTCTCCAACTAATTCGTCTTTCTGCCTTCCACCACGTCTATTGCTGATCTCTATCCCATGCTTCGAGCTTTACGCAATTACAAATTGTTCCTGCAGATACCAGTATGCTGTATCATAAATGAATTTCTACACAATTTCATTTCATATCCAAACTGTGCTTTTCTTGTTAGTGGTGTTATTAAATTGAAAACTCACCCATAATGGAAGCGCCGAAGTCAAGGGAAAGCCCGTTTTGGTGATGGTTGGGTTCCAGCTTTTGTTTGTGAAATTTACGTTGACAAGTTTATGGTGCGAAGTTAGCAGAACTTGTAGGCTTGTTTTGTGCACACTAGGTATATTGACTTGTTAAGAGTCCCATACTGCACAAGACCTGACGATGCGGTATGCATATGAATACTCCCGTGACGTGACTTTTACTGTCTCCTGGTATTGCATGTGCTTCTCAAGAGGAAGCTACGCCAGATTAATTGGGCATCACACCATTTGATTGGCTCAGAGGCGTGAAGATGCCACTCAAAGAGTAGCAAGACACGCCTCCAAAGAAAGCCTGCCCCCATGCCGAGTAGAAGCTCTCAAGTGTCTGTGACGAGATTTTGAGATCAGGATCAGCAACAAGCTAATGTTCCGAAGATACGATGACTTTTTTCAAGTTCACATTTCTTCTTTATTTTAATTGCAGTTTCTTAAAATAACAGTAGAAAGTCAGCAGCCAAGATTAAAGAATAAAAGTGAAGTCTCAACATCAAGATAAATATATAAAGAAAATCTATTAGAGTCATTTATCAAATGTGACACCGTCAAGTAGTCTGAATAAGCGGGTGTTTGGTCTGGGTCCGGGGTAACTTGAGGACTCTTAACTAAATCTACCACAAACTACATTGAAAATTATCTCATTCATACAAACTAACAGTACACAAAGTATGTTTTAATCATTATCACGACAATATCTTCCAACGACAATAAATGCACTCCAATAATGTTATTCCAGAAAACCACATTTCATCCATGAAAGTTCTGCAGCACTTTTAAATACATAGGGCTATTTGATTTACTCTCTCGGTTATGGAAGAGCACACTTCGATTCCTGTAATTTGGCAATTGCGTCGGAGCGAACACTCCGTGAATAATCATGGCTAGGTTTCTCCCCATGCGACACATGTAGTTGCCGGTGCTATGAGAATTCCATGCTTTTCAACAACGACATATAAACCTGTTTCGCTACACTTCCGATTATTGCGGCGAATGTTTTCCCGTTAAACTTAAAACATGGTCCTAAGAGGCGAAAAGCGCCATTCTTGTCATATCGGGCGAACACTTCTTAATAAGACGTTTCTGAACGCAATCATTCATTTTGCTGCAAACGGATATTGGAAATGGTTGCTGAAAACAAAGCATTGCTTTTTTGACAGGTAGTTTCGTCATTCGTAAAGCGAGAAATGTAGAAAGAAAGTGCTAACTCTTTGACGTTCAGATGAGCTTCGACGTTGTAAATGAGGCACCAGACACTTTGGAAATCACTTCATTTATCATTGCAGGGACAACGTATCGGTGTAGACAGTGTAAGTAGCATGAAAGAGTTCTGATCTATTGTTTCCTCCAATGCTTGTACTAATAATAAGAACTATACTTGCAAATTAACAATGATAGGAATTTTGTTCCATAGCAATGAAATTATTACTAATATATGCAATTCTCTGGGTTGACATAAATTATCAATATACCAAAATGTAAAGAATTTCTGTCAAAACCACATAAAATATTTTCTCGATGTTTTAACAATTTAACATATTGCCATCACCGGAAGACTAAAATTCAGACAGGAGAGCAGAGAATTTAAACTGAAAACAAATAGATTCCCTTAGGATATAGATTATATTATAATGGGTTTGTTTTCAATCGTATATGACCTTATACTACTGAAAATAGGGCAATTTCTTTCCTTTGCAACTGAAATAACGAAGAAGAACGAACAAGCGCAAGGATTCAAAATGTGCTTACGTTGGTGCACTCCTTTCTGAATACAAGTACTTACAACTCCGTAAAATAGTATATTCTCAGTTATACCATTATACATTATGAAAAGAAAAGAAAAATAGAATATAACAAATTTAATTAATATTATTGTTTTAAATAAAATGCGCTACATCTAAAACAGAATCATCGAAGAATAGTGACGTAGAATTTTGTGTTGGTACGTCACTTCCTTTTTTTAATTCTAAGGGCTGCGTTGCAAATATATTCTGTGGAGATAATGGTGTTTTGTGTTAAGTACAAATAGTTTAAATTTTTATGATTAATATCATTTAAATCTGTAATGGTTTACCAGTATGAATTCAGACTTAATAGTTTGTGTAGCGTATTAAATCAAAACCAAAAACAATAATTATTATATTAAAAAAATGTTAAAATATTTTTTTAGATCACATTATCAAAGATCGTGATTTCTCAAAATTTAAATTTATCTCATGACTATATCCACCACTCTGATGTAATACATTATGAACTACTTCAAAGGGTAACATTGTAAGAGTATGAAATCATGAAATGTATATCAATAGTGTATAATAAAAGCAGAAAAAAAGAATTTTGAAAAAAAAACTGAATTGTATAAAGATTATGGGCACAAATAAATAAATGTCTGGGATTGATCAATTATTTTATAAATCGAGAGAAGGACGTAATGGAATGGATTCCTCGAGATAGGTTGTTGTTTTTTTTTGTTTTTTTTTTTGCATAATTTATGTTAAACAACACGAAGGGCATGCGCACCACATCTCTTAAACCTAAGCCTGCTTTTTTTTCAAATAGTATATAAACGGACATTTCGAAGAGGTAAAGATTTGTTCGTGTTAGTTATTAAGTCATTATTAGCATTTAATTTTTTTTTTTAAATTGGATACAAAAATACGCAGCAAAAAACATTGGTCCTCTAAATTGTTTTTAATCTGCATGCTTTAAAACAGAATGTTTGGTGTACAGTAAAATACTTTTCAAGTATACTTTGAAAAGATACCACTATTTGAGAACCCTCATGGTTTGTTTTCATTTTCATGACTGTTATATTTATCTGCTGCATTCAGTTAAATGACTTAAGTTTTAAGCGGCACCTGTATGATCGTACTTTAAACTTGGAGATACGAACAGCGACAGATATAGTATGTATATCAGTAAATGCATATTCTTTGATGAAAACTTTCACACCATTTTAGCTTACAAAATTGATATTCTTACCGTATGCTTTTTGTTTAAAACCGTTTTATCAATATTTTATTATTGCAATGAAAACCTAAATGATTTTGCTTTTTAAAAATATTTGTTATTTATAATGTGGTAAAATCGTGTGAGTGTAATTTTTTTTTTTTAAATGAAAACTGCTAATATGTTCAGCTGTAGTTATCATAACCATGTTTTAATGCAAATCTTATCACAATCACGTTTTCATAATTTGTGTTATATCCCACTATTACAACTATAAATAATTTGATAGTAGATACTTAATATACAGATTAATTCTAATCGTATATAGAACATAACTGTATAAAATTCATTTTACATTTTTACGAATGATCACCAGTTGATCGTTAACTATCATGTAAGTTCTTATCCGCGTCGTTTATTGGGGTTTTTTAAAATAGGTTATTGCACCAAACATCATTTTAGATAGAGATACGTCATATATTATTATGTATACGTCACAACCAGATAGGTATGCACTGATGTTGCGATTTGTAAAACTAAAATGCTGAAGAAGGTAGATTATTGCTTGATATTAGAATATATTGGAAATGTGAAGTCGTCCATTTATCATACAGCTTTTTTTTGTCACTTTGAGTATAATATGCGTAACACATTAGTCATACCTATGATGCTATTTTGATTATCTGTTTTATTTGTAAGTGCGGTAAATCAGCGAGAGGTGTTTTATTATTATGCAATTATTGAATAATATAAGACTAATGATGTACTATTTAACGATTTTTTAAAACAAATTTCTGGTTTACTGACGCTACTTGCGATTTACAAGCATAGCATATCCGTGAGTAATGACTACAGAATGTGCTCGTGGAAGTACCAATTTCCTGTTTGTATATTCTAGCCTTTATTTCTTTTCTTTTTTCTTCTTTTTTTAATTTTTTCCCCTCCAGTTCAGTAGCATATGCCAAGGTTGGGGAGCCACGTATCATTGCTGTACAGAGTAACTTACTTAGTACTGAGACATGTACGTGTACAATATAATGCACTTTTTCGGGAAAACACTATTTTTAAAAATAATAATAATAAATACAAAGCCTTAATTTCAAATAAATGTTATTAAAGAATAAATCTAGTTTTAAGAGTCTGGATCTGTGGAAGATTTCATTTCTTTGTTATCGTTCACAGGACTTCTTATTGCCTTTAAAGACTGACCATGGTCATCTCTGCCCCCAGAGGTGTCCAGTTGCCTGTGTTGGCGCTCTGCCCCCAGTGGCGCAGTGCGCAACTGAGCTGTTATTCTCATTTGATGATTAGCAGTTGCTGCAATAAATTAAAGGCCGTTTATCTCAAATATTGTATGACGAAAATAAAACAACTTATTGGATCTTCAAAGAAGTGGATGCTGTATAAATGGCATTACCATCATCTTGAGGATGAGTGCAGGTGCAGTCCGCTAACTTTAGAGAGACAGTTCTCCTGCTCATTTGATTGTGTTGTTTTTATAACGTCTGATGTATTGTCCAGATGACTAGAAACAAAGAATATTCTAATACGAAGTTTTTACTTATTTTGAAGAAGTCTCTTTATTTTTCCTCTATAGATAATTATCGCTTAAAACGCGCTAAATTAGATTTGGTATTTAGAAAACATTTATCACAGTAATAGAAAAACATTTGTACAGGAGGAAGGTATACACATTGTGGATTAGGATATGCTAAAAATAAATTTGAAAACAAAGGTTTGTGCATATGTTGGATCTCTCAAGTTGGACAATTTAGTGTTACATGCTGTTTGTAGAATTCATTAAATATAAATCACGTTTTTACTATTGTTAAATCAAATAGCGTAGTATACGATATCCACTCTAGACGAAAGTGAATCTAAAATACCTCTGCAGGTATCTAGTCAATGAGTGTCACGTGTATGAGATCCAGTAGCCCGTTATTAAATACATCCATGTCATCGAGGTGTTTATTATTACTTATCTTCCTTTCCTATACAATAGTATGTTACGTAACCGTTATAAACTGCTATACAATTTTATAATGTAGTGAGAGACAGGAGTGATATTGTTTTGGAAATCATTACTGAACTGAACTTTATTTTCACTCTTGCCGTAATTCAACGGCATAGGAGGTACAATAAAATATTACAGACATAGATAAAATGGCAATATGGCAGAAAAAGTATACTGCTAATAATGTACAAAATATGATTAAGTTGATATTAATTAGCATAAATTATTTAAATAAAGTTAAGAAATCGTAAAATAAGAACAGAATTTCAGCCACGGGACTTTAGAATATTCATAATTATGTGGTAGAAAATAGCTAGTTTTCTAAGGACACCATTTTTTATAGTTTCAAATATCATTTTAAATTTATATACATTTGGTCTAGACTGACAATACATGGGGAGAATTTTTTTCTTTCATCTTTAAAAAAAGGTCAGTTCAGTATATAATGAAATTCATTTTCTATATTATTTGTTGTACACAGCAAACATATTCGATTGTATGATGGCATTCTTTTCCATCAACCTGTCTCAACGGGAAGATAATGATTTGAAAGGCGAAAATGTAATAATGACAGCTAATATTTTTTTCTGTAAATTCGTTAAATATGTCTCACGTAGTTTAAAGACTGATGCAATCTCAGACGAGTGATGCAGTAGTTAAACTCGTGGGACAGTGCATATGAAAGACCCCTTGCTGCTTATCGTAAAGAGTAGCCTATGTAAATATATCAGAATGACCATATGATTGACGTCCAACAGCCAATGATAAGATAAAAATCAATGTGCTCTAGGGGCGTCGTTAAATAAAACAAACTTTACTTACTACAAATAGCCTAAGTCATATTGGTTGTATTTATTTTCATGTTTATATCCAATTAAGGTTCAAGCACGCTGTCCAGGCCACCTGGCTCATCTTCCTGTGTTGTCTGTCCAGGACAGAGGTTAGTGTTAGTAGGAGAGACGAAACCCGCTGCCACCACACTAATGCGGCTATTCATAGATAAACATCAAGGGATCTTTTATATGCAGTATCCCACAGAGAGGATAGCACATATCAAGGCCTTTGTTAAACCTGTTGTGGGCCACTGTTCGGTGTAAGTGGTATACACCTACTTTGCGGAGCACTCTCTCTGGGTTGGAGCTGATACTGAGATTAAAAATCCCATGCCTCGACTGAGATTCGATCCCAGTACCTACCAGCCACGAGACTGATATCTGAACCACTGCGCCATCGGGTCCGGTTGTAAGTCACATTAAACTCTTGCTTCATCTGGAATTTCCGCAGATTAAAAAAAACATTCCCCCATGTTATTTATTATCCACATGGTTCAAGCTCCCAGCGTCTGGGTTTGCCTCGGTGTTTTACCCTCTCTGGCTACGCCCCAGCACAGAGCAGGTTTATCTATTAAAACATTTACAGGGAAATAGCAAAATATGTTTGTTCGGGGGATGGGGGTCGTTAAACATATATTAAATACATTTTTTAAATAAGGTAAATACATGAAAGTTAATATCAGAAAGGATTTGATGGCCGTCCTCCTTATAATAATCTGTGTTGAAATACAAAGAGTTAATCAGTAGAGGATCCAGAGGGGAGTCCAAGGGTATCCGGAACCTTCCTCCATTTTCTAGATTTTTTTTCTCATATATTTTCCGAGTGGAAGGACGTGAAAATTAACCATGTTTCCCCAGTCCTATTCACCCATCACATTTGGACCCCCCCCTTTCAGAAATTCTGCATCCGCTCCTGTAACCATTAATTAAATACAAAAAAACATATAACTATCAATTAAAATCAATTTACTAGCACACACACATACATAGAGCTAATGTATTGGGTAGCTCATCGTTTCACATCTTATGGGTTAACGTACTAGTAAGGCCGCCGGAACGGTATTGACATTGGGGCGACGGACTAGCGATGTTGAGAGCCACAAATTTGCCCGAGTTTCTTAAAGGTGTCCGGGGTCATGCTCGTTAGGGAAAATTTAGAAATGTATATACTGGTAAAACGATTTTAGTGGCTTCTGGACATTATAAATAACATTTGTTTGTGATAAAATGTGTTGATATTTTATACCAAAAGAAATGCCAATTAGTCAAATATTAAAGTGCGTTAAGTTAAAAATTTTTTTAGATTTAAAACTTGATCTCAACTGGTCCAGTTCCGGCAGCCCTGATTAGGTTAACTCTTTATAGCATATTAGGTAAGTCATCATTTCATTTGTTATGTTTATAGCATATTTGGTAGTGCATCATTTCACTTACAATATATTTATAGCATATTTGTTATTCATCATTTCCATTTTTATGTGTGTACAGCATATTGGGTAGTTCATCATTTCAAATGATGTGTATACAGACTATTGGGTAGTTCATCATTTCAGTTATAGTGTTTACAGCATTTTGGATAGTTCATCATTCCTCTTGTGTGTAAAACGTATTGGGCATTTCATCATTTCACTTGTGTATAGAGCATATTGGGTAGTTCATCATTTCACTTGTGTATAGAGCATATTGGGTAGTTCATCATTTCACTTGTGTATACAGCATATTGGGTAGTTCATCATTTCACTTGTTTATACAGCATATTGGGTAGCTCATCATTTCACTTGTATATATAACATATTAGGTAGTTCATCATTTCACTTGTTTATACAACATATTAGTTCATCATTTCACTGGTTTATACAACATATTAGGTAGTTCATCATTTCACTTGTTTATACAACATATTAGTTCATCATTTCACTGGTTTATACAACACATTAGGTAGTTCATCATTTCACTTGTTTATACAACATATTAGTTCATCATTTCAATTGTTATGAGTTAACATACTGGATAGTTATGCATTTGAATTCCACTCGTTATCAATAAATAAATTCAGAATTAGAATATGTCACATCATGTGTTGAAAATGTATTGGGTAGTTCATCTTTCTTACTTATTTTGTTTCATTAACATAATCGTAGTGGTAATTTTGCTTCATTGTGATCAAACAATGAATTAGGCCAAATAAAAAAATACCCTTGGTTCGGGTCACCCGACTGACTGTATTTTCCAGAGCCCATAAAATGAGACTACAGACAATTTTGTCTGTACCCCATAACATTTTATCGGCAGTTAGTGGCTGTTAAAATATTGGCCCAGTCATAGTGTTCCGCATTTGTTCCAGGAACAATTCAAAAATTAAGCTTCAGAAAAAAAAAGTAAAAAAACAAACAAATGTTTTGCCTACCTACCTACCCTAATTTTCATCATCCACGTGACCCTAACCAAGAGCAAAGCGGGATGTAGCTCAAACAGCAGAGCGCACGCCTGTGAAGCTGTCGGTCGTCGGGTCGATCCTTCTCAATGGAACCATTTGCAGTTTGGGATATTTTCCGTTCCAACCAGTGGTCCACAACTGGTCCATCAAAGGCCGTGGTATATGCTGTCCTGTCTGTGGGGCAGTGTATATAAACGACCCCTTGCTGCTTATCGGAGAGTAGCCTATTTGGCGGCAGTGGGTTTCGTCTAAAAATGTCAGAATGACTATATTATTGACGTCCAATAGCCAATGATAAGATAAAAATCAATGTGTTCTTGAGGCGTCGTTAAATAAAACAAATTTTACTAACCAAGGATATTGTTTTATTTGGCCTTAGATAGTTCATCATTTCACTTAATTACAGACGTAACATTTTTGTTAGTTTATCATTTGGCTCACAGCGATTAAACATAATTATTGGGTAGTTCATCGGCTGGCATTTCCAGTTCAGAAATATTACAGTTATCTATCTATTTATTTTATTTATTTATTTAACCCCCCACCCCAGCACAAAAGTAAACATGGGCTATTGGGGGTCAAACTATGGTTACATAAAACATTTATCTTAACATATATACATTTTTCCAAAAACATATATACAAACAAATCAACGATATCAAAATATATACACAATACGTTAACTTGAAACAAAGACAATGAACAAAAAAAATTTTCTAAATGATTCCACCACACCCACATTAACAAATATGGTATCTCTAACAGGCTGAAGGTGAGGACAGTGCTCACAATGAGGTGGATAGTCCCTTTTCAAATGAAACATATGAGTTAAATACGTATGACCTATACGAGAGCGATACAAAACAATTTCGTCTGTAGGAGGACTGCCAATATCCCAAGACCTGTTTTAAATCTGTCTGTGTATGTTACATGCTGTGCCGAACTTAGACTTGTTGAGGCCCTAAGTTATATAAAGATTGGAGGCCCCTTTTTATAAACTACAGTACACACAAAAGCCACAATATTTTTCAAGCGAAAACAAAATATGTGAGGCCCTAAGCTTTAACTTGTTTAGCTAATGCCTAAAATCCGGCACTGCCTATGACAGTGTCAAAAATAGTATACACCTTGGCTGGAGGCTCCCTAGATTGGCTCCAGCCTGCCAAGCCTATAGTATAGGTAAATTCGAATCTAGTCACGTTATTTTATCGGAAAGCCCATTAGACTGCATGGTACACAGAAAAGGGTTCTCGCTGACGTCCAAGAATCAAATTTCAGAACTTTTCCATAACGTTTCCATGACACTTTGAAACATTTAATCTTCTTTGTACATAAACCTGTAACAATGTACATACTGCCACGCGTTAAAATTGAAATCTGGACAAACTGAATGTTTTATCTGTATTAAAGGACAGGGTTTATACCCTTTAGGGAGGAAAAACAATCATATACTTTCAATGGTGAAAAACATGTTTTTTGGGGGGCATAATGCATCACAAGAAGTGATTGGTGCACTGATAAGCATAATCGAAAAAAATCTTGGCGAAAATTTCAAACCTTTTCAATGACTTTTCAGTTTTAACCAAAATTTCTAAATATTTCAAGGCCCTTGAAAAGTATTTTGCAAATTTCAAAACTTTTCTGTTTTTAAAGACCACGGGAACTTGATATTTCATATATGACGTGGTTAACGGTCACATCGGTTTAACGTCTTGTTCAGTTCGCTCAGCACTCTTCTCCTTTTCGTTTAAATCTGAAAATAAAATTTAAATGACTATTATACTGAAAACTGTTATTTATACAGAGGCGGACGGTCCTTCTACAAAATAAAAATGTGTCAAATGAGTATGATCAATGCGAGAACATATAACAACATCATCCCTTCTTTAAAGACCCTTTAAAGGAGGATTGCCAATCTCCAAAGATTTGCTTTATGAAATAAAGCTTGTTTGATCTCGCACTGTTCCATTCACCTTGCTAGTTAGACAAAATATATTTGTTAATTAAAATATGGAATGCTGATAGAAGCAGGAGGCAAATTTAAAGCAGATTTGGCAGCTAGGTCTGCTTTTTCGTTACCCCTAATACCAACATGAGTTGGCACCCAACAAATACAATTTATTTTGAAGATGAGACACTTTCGTATCACCATTCCAATTGAGAAGTGTTCCAGCTTCATGTTATGTAAAGCCTGGAGACAATATCTTATTTAAAGATGAGTTTCGTCGTAATGCTTACAGGAATCCCTTATTACATGGCTTGCAGAATTCAGGTGCCAATTTAGAGCGGAGCTAATTGGTCTGGATACCTATTTTGTTCCGCCTGTGAACCAGTCGGTCGTCGGATCGATCCTTCTCAGTGGACGCATTTTGCAGTTTGGACTATTTTCCGTTCCAACCAGTGGTCCATAACTGATTCATCAAAGGCCGTGATATGTGCTGTCCTGTCTGTGGGAAAGTGCATATAAAAGATCCCTTTCTGCTTATCGGAAAGAGTAGCCTATATGGCTGCAGCGGGTTTCCTCTAAACACATATGTCAGAATGGCCATATGATTGACGTCCAGTAGCCGATGATAAGATACAAATCAATGTGCTCTAGAAGCGTCGTTAAATAAAACAAACTTTACTTTGGATACCTATTTTGTAGTCAGTTTCTTAAGTAGATGATTCTTATCATAATTATGGTCATTCCAATATCCGGTATACGCCCCTGAGATTTAAGGACCGATCCAGTGAGTGAGATTAGGAAACTAACCACCCAGAGGCGGATCCAGAAAATCCATAATAATATGATGCTGGATTCTTTAACGTTAAAAACAAATATAGTAAAATAATATATGTTTTTAATATTATAATCGCAAAATTATGGGGGCCGGGCTCTGGGGCCTCGCCACTGTTCTCTAAAAAAAATAAGCTGCACTTATCTACCCCCAATAGCCGATATTTATTTTTGTGAAGGGGGAAGGTTGCCGTTGAACCAACATACAGCTGTTCTTATCGTAACTAGAGAGGGAAACACGCCGAGGCAAACTCAGACCCTAGGAGCTTGAATCGTGTAGATAATAAATATCAGTATCAAGGGGGGGGGGGAATAAAACAAATCTGCGGAAATTCCAGACGAGGCAAAAGGTTTGGGCTTTTTTCCGTTCCAACCAGTGGTCCACAACTGGTTCATCAAAGGCCGTGGTGTGTGCTGTCCTGTCTGTGGGACGGTG
>JAULBS010135731.1:0-13078 GCA_032355785.1 Symmetromphalus regularis | reverse complement strand
CTACTACTACTACTACTACTACTACTACTACTACTACTACTACCACTACTACTACTACTACTACTACTACTGCTACTGCTATTACCATTACCACCAACATTACTACTACTACTACTACGACTACTACTACTATTACAACAACAACTACTACTACTACTAGTAATAATAATACTAGTAATGTTACTTCTACAACTACTACAACTACTACAACCACCACTATTAATACAACCACCACCTCTACCAATCACTACTGCTAAAATATTATCCGTTGGGTCAAAAGCCATTTTAATTTATTCAATATTAGTAAAACGAAATATACATAGCTTGACATCTCTGAAATGAACGCGGAATCAGATTTCAATGCAAACCACAAATATGTGAAAGGTGATCAGACTAAACATTTCGTGCCACTGTGTTCTGTTATAAGAGAATGAAGACCAGTAAACAACACAACAGGTCGGCAATAACTAGACACAGGTGTGTGTGTGTGTTACCTGCCGTCAGTATTCACCTGGGCCAGCAGAGCGTGATGGGGGATAAAAAAGATTTTTAAAAAAGTATTTCTTGCACGTAAGATTCAGTATTCATTAAATATTTATTACCCTGGATCTTTAACCTGTTCATGTCTTATTATGCGTCACGTGACTATTAATGAAAGAATGGTGGGAAGGGGATGGAGGATCAACGTGTTTGATCCAGAGGCACGCCCCCTCCTAAATTTCAAGATTTAAAAAAATATATTATTATTATTATTTTAACGTTAAAGAATTCGAGAATTTTTAGGACACCCCCCCCACCAAATGGATTTTCTGGATCCGCCACTGAGATGTTTATGCATACACGGAGATACACAGGATGCAGTCATGCATGTCATAGAAAATGTATATTTTGTATTTATAGGATTTCATGGAATATCATTTTTATGTGGCATTAAATTTAGCGGGTGACTGTGTTGTATAAAACTTGTATTTAAGAATTTCGGAGGTTAATGACATTTTTATTGTCCAAATATTTTTGTTTTGCCAGAGTTTGTTTATCAAAAAAAAGAAGATTGTGATGAGACAGAGTGTGATGGATGGTGATGTGTTGATATAATTTCGAAAAAAAAAGCGAATATATACTTATTTGTATTCAATTACCTACATAATATTATGATTTAAATATATTTTATTTCTTTCAGATTTTTACATTGTTGTTTTAATAAAATCTCCTCTCTCTCTCCTTCCCTCCCTTCCTTCCTTCCTTCCTTCCTTCCTTCCTTCCTTCCTTCCTTCCTTCCTTCCTTCCTTCCTTCCTTCCTTCCTTCACTCTCTCTCCCTCTCCCTTCCTCTATCCCGTTCTCTCTTTCTATCTCTATCTTTCTCTATGTCTCTCTCTCTCCCTCCCCCTCTCTCACCCTCCCTACCCCTCACTCTGTGCATAATTGTTAGATTCAAATATCTGAAAATTAATTTTGTTTATTCAAATATCTGCGTAAATTAAAAGAATTTCTGGATATTTGTTTGATAAAAATGTTGATACATAGCTAGATATTATTTAATTTATGACAAAAATATTGAACATTTATATATATAAAAAATAACAATAATGAATAATAATAATAAACGCGTTACAATTTCATTTCAGCAATGTTGTTCTGAATGTTAATACACCATTGTCAAATCCCCCCACAAAAAAATCCCCCCACAAAAAAAAACACAGCTTTTTTAACTGTTGATATTAAGACAGCATGCAAACAGGGGAAAAAAATTCCATGCACAATATATAAGGACAATACCTCACACCTTCTGTGTACTCTATTTAAAAATACTTCTTTGATGCACTTTAGAAAAGTGTCACGTGCGTATCTTTACATTGTCGCATGAATTGGCCAGAATTCTCCCACGAGATCGTTTCCCATGGCGAGGTTTACATTAATATTTGATGAAGACCAAGGTTCAGCTATTTTAGAGACGACGCTCTCGATTGTTTAATTATGACAGTAAACATATGGTCATGTCGAAATAAATTAATCATTAATGCCGCTATCGTATTTATCCGCGACATGAATTTAAAGAAACCGTCTCAAAAATAACACGCATGCGTAATGCGACCATGCGCTTTCGTAACGCGCCATGCGCAGCCATTCATGATAGAGCTTTACGATTTAATAGTATTTTATGTTTTACATTTTGATCAACGAAGGATGATATTGCTTATATATTATTTATTGTTTGTATAATAGAAATTGTCATGGTATTTTATGAGTGTGCTTGACAGTTGTTCTGAAATAGGAAACGTGATTTTTAATTGAACTAATGTATTGAACTAATGTATGCTTAACGGTTTTCTTGCATATTGTCATGCCATCGTGTTGGAGATTGTAAGCATATGGCCAGTGCATGGGAGAATGAGGTAGACGTCATAGGTATGACAGCTGCCCCAAAATATGGACATTTATGAAAATAGGTTTACAATTCGCTGCTTCAGAACCAAAAGGGCGTAAGTTGGGGTGGCAGAAAATGGTAAAAAAAAAAAGGTGGGGGGGTCCGGCCCCCCTATAACCCTCTCTAGATCCGCTACATAATTTTTCTGTCCATTACGATTTGTATTTGCTTCAATTGTACCTAAAGCTATACCAGTAATTACTAGCCTGTAATTACAATTTCCCAACAAATTAACCCTTTATTTTAAACATGTGCTCATTCAGGGAAGTACCACGCGTTTACTAATTACGGACTTTTATATGCGCGACTTCCCGTTATGTAAAATTCGGGGATCGAAATAAATCTCCCCGTTTGGGCGGCCCCTTTGATGTTGCGAGCACCAAGTTCTCGAAACTCCGTTTATATTATATTTAGTTTATATTTAGATTCAGTCCAGATAACATTTACAAATAAAATTGCGAGCACAATCATGCATAAAGGAAATATTTCTATATTTGCATCACATATTGAACGAGCGTTCTTTGATCTTATTAATAGATGCGATACTCTTCTAAACGTCATTCGGGCAGCTCCGTTAGATTTCGGTTAGCAGCATTGTGTTCCGAAACGAGACGGACGCTTCGTTGCAACAGCTGTTGTGATGATGTAATAGTCATTCGACGAAACCCGGATTACGCAATCCTTTGTTCGGCAAACGGAACACTAATTTATTGAAATAACCATCAAACGGAACATCATTTATTTTACTGCAATTTTATTTATAATTTTATCCCCAGAGGGCATGTGGAAAAGGAATATTTAGAAGCCACGCCGGTGCTGTGAATCATTATTGATGCGATAAAATAATTATAGGGTGCCCGATAATTTAACATATTTTAATAGTAAATCATACAAGCACAACCATACTCCTTCAAATCTGATATACAATCTTCCTCTAGAGCTGTCATGAATTAATTTTATTATTTGTTGGTATGAAGACAGACACCGTGTGACCGTGGCCATTTTAAATATAAGAAAAAATAAAACCACACGTCAGAACACCATCGTTTGAGGAACGACATTTTTTTAACACATCATCATAACAGATCATCTTAAGACCTTTGTTGGTTGGTTGGTTGTATTTATTTTCGTACTTATATCCAATTAAGGTTCAAGCACGCTGTCTTGGGCATACAGTTCAGCTTCATGTGCTGTCTGTCCATGACAGAGGTTAGTGTTAGTAGGAGACACGAAACCCGCTGCCGCCATACTAATGCGGCTACTTTTATAAATAAGCAGCAAGGGATCTTTTATATACACTATCCTACAGACAGAATAGCACATACCACGGTCTTCGATAAACCAGTTGTGGACCACTGGTCGGTGTACGTGGTATACACCTACCCACTGAGCCTTGCGGAGCACTCGCTCTGGGTTGAGGCCGATACTGAGATTATACATCCCATACCTCGAATGAGATTTGATCCCAGTACCTACAAACAACGAGTCTGATAATTAATTTCCAAACAAATAATTAATTTTAAATATAAACTTTTTTATTTGTCCAAAGAAATACTTCATTCAACTACTTACATAACTTATTAACTACCGCATCTGGCTTATTATTAATATTTAAAAAATAATAATGAATTACGCTCACGGACAAATAAATCATAATCAAACTAATCATCGACATGGAATTCCCTTTACCATGATTCAGATAACACGTCTTTCGTGATATAAAAGCGAGATGTAATATCACAAATACGTGTGTCATTCGTAATTAATATTTCGAGCACAAAGACCTTTAAATTCTGTGGGAATATGCTTTTAATATAGCCCAGTTAAGAGAGATCTGTTTTCAATTAGCAATATGACAATACAGGTGAATTTTTTTTTTAAAGTGAAAATGCAAATTGGTTGTATGGCGATTTATCGACCCAGTCTTTGTACCATTAATTGTTATAATTAGCATAAAATTGGAACCATTGTACATGTTCATATTATGATTTGTCAGTGTGCCCAAACAATGTTGCACAGGTAAAAATATTAGTAGTCAACATATAAATATTTTGTAGCTGAATGATTATATCGTGGAAACCTAAGTCCAGGCTTATAAGATATAGCACGAATCATGATGTTATTTTAAATGATTCTTTTCTCAAGGACGTATCATTGCATTTTAAAAGATGATTCATATAATTAAATAAAATATTTTTAATATTAAAACAGGGGAAAAGGGGCAGGGGTAAAGTCTCTAAGGACCACCTGTATTTGCCTATGTTACATACACTTAAAAATTTCTAGCTATGAGTATCTATTTATGCAAGTTTAATATGTCAAGTCATACTAATTCTGACAAGCTCAAAATAGACGTTATTGGCCTAAGGTTATCCTTATTTTATTTCCTTTCATTAAGCCTTTTTACGTGTTTCGTGCATGTAGATATATATGATAAGTAATACGTTTTAGGTCATAAGCGTACGAGACTTGGAGGGAGGGGGAGGTGGAGAGCATAAGCGTACGAGACGGTGCGGGGGGGGGGGGGGTATTTCCAACCCACCAAAGCTGGATCAAGTTTCTTATTTGAGCAAAAATTTATTAGTAAAATTAGTAAATTTGAATTAAAAAATATAGCTTTTTTTTTTTTTTTTAATCTGGTTTTGTTTTGTTCTTTAATATCATTACAGTAAAACTGTGTAAATGTGAATAGACGTTATCGAGATTCAGGCATTGTCTTTTAAAACCAGTCAAAAATCGACCTGACCTGTCTAGACCTCTCAAGCCTCACGGTTTTGCAGTGAGATGGTTTTCAGCAAACTCTCACGGTCTCACGGTAAGCCGCGAAAATCTCACGGTTTCGTTCAGTTCCATGTTTCAAGTTCAGTCCTACAGCCAAGCTTTTGGTGAGGTGTTTTTTTTGGGGGGGGGGGGGGGCGGGGCGGGGCTAGAGTCCTTCCAGTCCCCCTGTTCCGCTATGCCTGATTCGTTTTTTCTTTTTTTTATTATTCCAGATCACAGCCTGTCTAAAGTGGTCAGTTTTAATAATAACTGAATAAATTGTCTAGCAAGCTTCCTTTGATCTAGCTCAAACAGTAGCGTGTCTGCCTGTGAACCGGTCAGTCATCGGATCTATCCTTCTCTGTGGACCCATTTGCAGTTTGGGCTATTTTCCGTTCCAGCCAGTGGTCCACAACTGGTTTATCAAAGACCGTGTTATGTGCTGTCCTGTCTGTGGGATGGTGCATATAAAAGATTCCTTGCTGCTTATCGGAAAGAGTAGCCTATGTGGCGGCAGCGGGTTTCCTCTAAAGACTTATGTCAGAATGACCATATGTATGACGTCCAATAGCCGATGATAACATAAAAATCAATGTACTCTAGAGACGTCGTTAAATAAAACAAACTTTACTAATGGTGTTGTTAAACAAAACAAAACAAAAAATATGAAAATGAAAGATCCCTTTTTGCCAATGAATTTTTTTGTATATATAACGATTTTACTTTAATCAAGAAGTTTAGACCGCTAACTGTCAGATCAGTGCCTGTAGATTCGAATTCAACCATTTAAACTTTGTTTGTTACCAGGACCAGTGGTGCAGTTGTTACGCTAACCGATGCGAGGCTGGTAGGTACTGGGATCAAATCTTAGTTGAGGCTTGGGTTTTTAATTTCGATACCGGCTCCAGCCCAGCGTCAGTGATCCGCAAGGCTCACTGGGAAGGTGTATACCACTTAGACCGACAAGTAGTCCACATCTGGTTTATTTAAGGCCGCAGTTTGTGCTATCATGTCTGTTGGATAGTGCATATTGTGACGAGTGTCATTCTAATATTTATTTTCTAATGTTTCATAATTATTAATAGTTGTTGGTAAAGTAGTTTCGTTTAGCGTTATATTTTATATTTTTAAGAACAAGGGCATTAACTCTGTTTGCTTGGTGCTCGAACGCTGGGAACCAAACGATGAGTTAAAGACTTTTACCCCGCCCCCCACCCCATTTTGGGTTGATTTGTGAACGTCTGAGGACGAAACCCGCAACAATATAAAAAGATTCCATACTGCTTATCAGTAAGAGTAGCCGTATTAGTATGCTTCCTAAAAAAAGTTTGTTTTATTTAACGACGCCTCTCGAGCACACTGATTTGTATGACATCATCGGCTATTGGATGTCAATCATATGATCATTCTGACATATGCATTTTAGAGGAAGCCCGATGCCGCCAGATAGGCTACTCTATCCGATAAGCGGCCACTCTACCGTTTGAGCTAGATAAGCAGCATCTTTTATATGCAATTATCCCACAGGTCTGATACCTTAAACCACGGTCTTTGGTAAGGCAGTTATGGACCACTAGTTGGTGCATGCGATCTACCTTGAAGAGCACGCTGGATTGGAGATAATACCATAATTGAAAATCATATACCTTTTTTTTTGTCATTTGATCCCAATACCTACCAGCCGATGCTCCTTGAGTTTTTAACATGTGATATTTCTAAAAATAATAAAACGCCAACTTATCGATTGCCCTTAACCTTGACTGGATGCAGCAGCCACTTGCAATTGGTTAATTCCCGGGAGACATTTAGAAGCAGGTTCATTACACGTGCAATGGACCGTAATGGCGCCACTTCAGCGTACTTCTGATTGGTTTGATCTGCTCCCAACAGTTGCAAGGTTAAACCGAGCGGAAATATAAAGCATGCTACATATTACTGATTCACCGGCCTCCGTGGCACTGTGGTTAAGCTATCGGTCTCGAGGCTTGTAGGTACTGAGATCAAATCTTAGTCGAGGCATGGGATTTTTAATCTCAGTATCGGCTCCAATTCAGAGTGAGTGCTCCGCAAGGCTCATTTGGTAGGTGTATATCACTTACACCGACCTGTGGTCCACAACTGGTTTAACAAACGCCGTGGTATGTGCTATTCTGTCTGAGTTGTGTGCCCAGGGAAGCGTGCTTGAACCTTAATTGGATATAAGCACGAAAATAAATACAACCAACCTTACTGATCCACACTATCGTTTTAACTCCCCCCTTACCACATGATTATTTAACGAACCCCAGAGACAAAAACTAAGTATCGACTATTGGAGTCTAACCATATGAATAAAAACAATAGAGCATGCAGGTATCACATGAGAAACTACAATTAGCAAAATGTTCTTGAAAACAACTATAATGGTTTTGATGCATAATGCATTGTTTAACATAAAATACATTTATTTATTTATCGATACCCTAGCAGAACCAAATATAAACCTCGGCTATTGGGGGACACAGCTAACATGAAAGAAGTCATTTTCGAAAAACAACTGGGTATATTCTTGTTTCCTTCACGTGTTTACCAAAAATATTAATTTAATTTTTTTTAAAAACCCAGTGTTTCTTTTGCGGTCCAGTATACATCATTATTTATACAACATTATAAGGGAATCACTTTAAAAATAATTATATATATATATTCTGGGAGAAAACTCCAAACCCATTCACAGGAGTAGGAATTTTGAAAAGGGAGGTCGAAAGGTATATTAAGAAGGGTCCACAATTAGTAACGACCAAATTAAAATGGGGAAGAAATATACATTTGTGGTCGAAGGAGTATCTGGACTCTCCCCCCACCCAACAACCATCTTGATTCGCTTATGAAAGAAGACCCATATCCGCTTACAGTAGTCTTAGTTTGAGGAAAGAATTGTTTGTTTAACGACACCCTAGCACTTTGTTTATATTCAGCGGCTATTATATGTCAGTTATACATGGTGTTTTGCGACTCCATAGTCTTTTATAGGAAACCTGATACCACCACGTAAACTACTCTTTCTGATTAGTTACGAGGGATATTTTATATATGCTTTCCCACAGACAGGACAGCACATACCACTACCTTCATACGCGGTTCAATGGGTGGGGCTCGCCCAGCACACGCCCCCCCCCCCACCACCTAATTTTACTGTGTAAACCCTTCGGCGCTCGCAAGGTCGGGCTTCGCCCTACATAGTTGCCTCCCCTCCATTCACAATAGCTGGAACCACCCCTGGCCTTTGATAAACCAGTTGTAGATTACTGGTCGGTTCAGTTTATGGTGACAGACGAGAGCTAGTACAAACGACATATTTCATCTCACAGGCTGGATTACATGTGTAGCTAATGAACGGAAAGAAGAATGAAGAAGTTTACAAACTAACCTTTAGTATACCTAGTTTGTTTAGGCTTGGTACAACCCTGTAGTTTACCTGTTGCACACGTGGGCAACTATCGATTACTGAAAGAGGGTGGAGGGGGTGAAATGCCTTTTCCGGCTAAAACCTTCAAACTATAATAGACCCTGTGTACATCGGTATATTTGCGCTAAGACAACATGGGTAAGTGTTACATTGATATCATAAAGAGAAATACTAGAAAAGATTATTATTTAGACATTTTAATTAGAGTTTTTCAAAGCAAAAGGTGGGGGGGGGGGGATTGCAATTATATAAGCATCACCCTGTCAAGAAAAGTGTGGGTATGTGTCCCCCCTTCCTTCAGGATTTACGCCCCTTGTTGCACTTATATATTTGACACCAAATACTCGCTGATTAAACAAAGTGTCAGAATATCACTAAATAATCCTCATCTTTATGTAGACCATGTGTTCTAAATACAATGAGCCACGTTTGATATTTAACAGCTGTTGGCATATTGTTAAATAAACCTCTCCTACCTTTGCATCTATGTGATATTCAGTGGCGGATTCGGGGAGGGGCGGATTTGCCTTTTCTTTTTTTTTTCTTTTTTTTTTACATTTTACGAGTGGAAGTACGTTAAAATTAACTATTACCCTTTACATTTGGACCCCTCTCCTTTTCAGAAATCCTGCATCAGTGTTTGATATTAACTGGTTTCTTAAAAAAAACCGAGCTTCACACTTAAAAGCCGCCAATTAATCAATACATTCTTTTTTCTTCTTTCTTTCATTCATATTTTTTTCTTTCTTTCTTTCTTTCTTTCTTTCTTTCTTTCTTTCTTCCTTTTTCGTTAATTCTTTCATTCTTTCTTCCTTTCATTCTTCCTTTTACATTCATTCATTCATTCTTTCTTCCTTCCTTCCTTTTTCCTTAATTCTTTCTTTCTTCCTTTCATTCTTTTTTTCTTCCTTTTTCATTCATTCGTTCAGTCTTTCTTATATTTCTATCATTCATTCATTTATTAATTTTTTTCTTTCATTCTTTCTTTCTTTCTTTAATATATTCTCCATCTTACGAAACAATTAGCGTATGTTTGACACGTAATTGCCATTGATTAAACAATAAATAAACTTCCTTTTTCCGTTGAGCTATTCCCAGATGAATCCGTTCCAGAGTAAAACGTAATAATGTCTGAAGCAGACGACATCTTTCTCATCAAGACACTATTTTGTTTGATCTGGGATTTTTTTTCCACACTATTTCGTTTGTAATTTCCGTCACTGTTTAAAGAATAGTTTTTTTTTATTTCTAAATTTATTGGGTACTTAATTCAGCTCGGCAGGTAACTATCCAGACAAAATGTCGGCTGCTCAGCAGTTAAAGACATTTGAACAAAAATACAGATACAGCTAGATTTATGGTCCTTCTTGGGGAAAGGAGGAGGTCTGCAATTTTGAAAGGGGGGAGCAACGAATGCAAGAAAAAGTGCAGAGTTTAGCGAATATAAAATAAGGTATTTGAAGCTGACATCATACATCCGTACACCAGATTCAAATAAAATTCTTAAAAATCTTAAGGGTAAGAGTATTTATTTTTGGCTCCCCAAACCCCTCCCCGCTCCCTCACCGCTCTATACCCTGCTGCAAAATACAATTCTACCAAGTTTCTTAAACGAGGTGATCGAATAAATTGTTAACCAAAAAATCTTTTTAGGTACTTTACCGGTCTCGATGGCGCGATGGTTAAGCTGTCGGTCTCACGGCTGGTAGGTTAGTGGGATCAAATCTCAGTCGAGGCATGGGTGATTTTTAATCTCGAAACCGGTTCCAACCCAGAGTGAGTGGTCCGCAAGGATATGTGGGTAGATGTAAGCCAGTGGTCAAAAACTAGTTTATCAAACGCCGTGGTATGTGCTGTCATGTCTGTGGGAAAGCGCATGTAAAAGATCCCTTGCTGCTAACCGGAAAGAGTAACCTATGTGTCGATAGCATGTTTCCTCTAAATACCATTTGTCGCAAAAGACACCTAATAGACACTGAATAAACAATGTGCCGGGGTGTCGTTAAACAAACAACCCGTTCCTGTTTCCGGACGGAATGTAGGTCAAATGATAGCGTGTCCGCATGTGAAACGATCGATCGTCGGATTGATCCTTCTCAGTGGACCCATTTGCAACTTGGAGTATTTTCTGTTCCAACCAGTGGTACAACTGGTTCATCAAAAGCCGTGGTATGTGCTGTCCTGTCTGTGGGACAGTGCATATAAAACTCGATGATACTTATCGGAAAGAGAAGCTTATGTGGCGTCAGCGGGTTTCCTCTAAATAAATATGTCAGAATGACTATATGATTGACGTCCAATAGCCGATGATAAGATATAAATCAATGTGCTCTAGAGGCGTCGTTAAATAAAACAAACTATACGTTACCTCCACTCAGCAGGCGATTGATCAGTTCGTTTTTCACCTATTTCGAGTCCAGGGTGAGTATCTTCAGCTTTCCCGCCTTTACGTTTGGTATCCGCGCCTTTTGCTATACATAGCCAACTGATGAAAAATACTGATGAAAACCCATCTCATTTAATGGTTTGATGCAAAATTAAAAGATTAAATCAGGTAACCCTTTCAAATAATAAAATAAGAATAAAAAATAATAATTAAAAAAAATAGAAGAAGCGACGTATGATGGAATGCAAAGAAAGATCCAGTTTTCCAATCATTTCGGAATTAACATCAGAGATAATTAAGAAGAAATAGGTGACACAAGTGGCAGGGGAGGAATTTAAAAACGAATAAAGCAAATCATGACATCATATTCTGGTTTATTTTGGAGTGAATTCCAACAGCCGATGATTAACAAATCAATGTGCTCTAGTGGTGTCGTTATACAAAATAAAAATGTCCGGTATATATTGGCAATATGAACACTATGTGCGTTCCAACAGAGCATGATATGGGTCGTTCACTGAGTATATGGTTGGTCGGAACAAGAAATAGCTCAGTGGGCCGCTGAAGCGAGTCGATCCGATAATCCATCAAAACCTGAAAAATGTTTTCACAAAACTCACCACGTCCACGTTACGTCATTTTAAGAATTTTTTTTTTAAAACAATTTTCCATGCATGCATAAGACCCTAGACCAGACTTTTTGTGAAAATATTATTCAATTTTAAAACCCCCGACTATCGCCAACTTGCTAAAAAGTAAAGTTTAAATTAACGACGCCTCTAGAGCTCGTTGATTTTTATCTTATCATCGACTATTGGACGTCAATCATGTGTTCATTCTGACATATGTATTTAGAGGAAACCCGCTGCCGACACCTAGGCTACTCTTTCTGATAAGCAGCAAGGGGTCTTTTATATGCACAGTCCTACAGACAGGACAGCACATACCACGGTCTTTGATGAACCAGTTGTGAGCCACTGGTTGGAATGGAAAATATCCCAAACGGCAGATGGGTCCACTCAGAAGGATCGATCCGACGACCGACCGGTTCACAGGCGGACGCTCTACCGTTTGAGTTACAACCCGCTCCTCGCAAACTTCCTATGCATTTATATAATTAGGTATGTAGAGTGAGCCTCGGTGGTCCAGCGGTAGAACGTTGGACTCTCAAGCTTATAAAAGTGGTTCAAAACCCGTTAGAGGCTGGTTCACACTTGACTACAAGTAAAAATTACCAAATGTTTAACATCCAGTAGCCGACGATTAATAAATCGATGTGCTCTAGTGGTATCGTCAAAAAATGTTTATCTAGGAAGCTAACTGGTCTTTTCACGAGAAATAGCTCAATGGTTCATTGAATGGAGTCGATCCGACAACCCATCACACCTTGACCAGTGTAATAGCTTTATCTGGAGCTGGGTGTGTCGAATATGAACCAAGTGAACCATCTTTCTATTTTGTTTTTGCTCTTCCAGAAACTCCATATGTATAAAGCTAGATATACGTTGTCTAACTTAGAATTCTGTCACCATTTGTTTAAGCGGGGAAGGGGCGTGGGGGTACGGGAGGGTGAGGGTGTAGTCCGAACTTCCTAGTCGACACCCATGCTGACATTAGAGAGATTAAGCTCATGTTGCTATTATTGAGTCAAGTGCACTTAACGCAGTTTTAAACAACATCTCAAAAAGAAGTGTTTATTACGCTGAATAGTCTTAAAGGCATACTCTTTCCTAATTAATTTCCAAACAAAGATTTAATTTTAAATATAAACATTTGATTTGTCCATAAAATTACTTCATTCAACTACTTACATAACCACCGCATTTCAATTATTATCAATATCTTTAAAATAATAATGAATTATGCTCACAGGCAAATAAATCATAAACCATAACCTCGATATGGAATTCCCTATACCATGATTCAGGTAAAACGTCATGCGTGATATAAAAGCGAGATCTAGTATGGCAAATGTAACAGACCTCCGTGGCGCAGTGGTTAAGCTATCGGACTCGAGGCTGGTAGGTACTGAGATCAAATCTCAGTCGAGGCATGGGA
>JAULBS010135720.1:0-13079 GCA_032355785.1 Symmetromphalus regularis | reverse complement strand
GAGAGAGAGAGAGAGAGAGAGAGAGAGAGAGAGAGAGAGAGAGAGAGAGAGAGAGAGAGAGAGAGAGAGAGAGGAATAATAGTGAACAATAACTTAATGAGAAATATAAATATAGCTAGTACATATAAACAAAATATATATATATAGCAGTTTTATTTACAGCTAACAAACATTCTAAAGACAGATGGGCTTCATGAGCTATAAATTGAGAAACAAGAAAAGGAGAAATAATTATAGATATAATTAATTTATTATGACAGTAATAGATATTTACTTCTATTCGCCTGTACTAAATATTTAGCAAGATTATTTATCTCATTCAGTTGTTTCATGAAATGATAGGTTGCACCTTACCATTAATTTGGTTTATCTTTAATTAACACTATTACATATTAATTGTCTACACTCACACACACATTCATACGTGTACACACACACACATACATACATGCATGTGTACACACATACACACTCATACGTACACACACATACACACGCGTGTGTGTGTGTATGTTCCGCTACTAATGATGAAGAAAAAAACACAATAATAAAACAACGTTGCATTCTTACTGATTTAACAGTTCTAATATGTCCATTATATAATAATTAAATCCATTAGGCGGATTCAGCATGGCCATAGGATCCAATGCCCCCTTTCAATATCAAAATAGTTTAAAATAATTTTCTGGGTCCAACAATTATCTATAGAACCACGCTCACATTAAAAAAAAATCATATTTACAGAGGACAATATTTCGAAATCTGAGGTAACCGGAAGTAAGTTAAAGTGTTTTTTACCTAGGTGACCCATAGTTCGGTTACGTGAATTATATTTGCGTAACCCGTGGGTTACCTGATCGGTTACCTCAAAATTACGTTGAAATTATGTTTTAAATACATATCTTTTTTTTAGCTCAATCAAAGTTAAAACGAAATAAAAATGAATACAATTTATAAAACAGTTTGCTAAAGTTAGCTGGTTTTTTTTTTTTAATTCACACTTCCAGATTCTTTTTTTCGTTTCGTTCAGTCCAAACTACTTTCCTTTTATCTACAGTGATGTTCCAAATGTTTCTTTTTTTAAAGCTCATTCTGCGATGTGGGTATTTTTAAAATTTTGTGAAACCTGTTTACGTTAAAACCGTTTTCAGCATTTGTAAAATGATAGAAATCCAATATTATGTCAACAAAATTATATTCATAAAAGTGAAATCGCAGCAGATGATTTAGCCGTGCGCAGCGTCCATGGACATTTCATTAAAACTTTTGGCTCGACTCTATACACAGCAGTTTTAGTTTAGACCGGTCGCAAGTTACAACTGTAGCAATATAGCGTTGTCTACTTGTATCTAAAAATCATTCTAAAACATTTGTCGGAATACTTGTACGTCTGCGTGAATAAACTTCCTGTATTCGTGAAGTTTGCAAGTTTTAATTTCTGAACGTCTACAGGTGACGACATAACCGATTTACGGTTCGAGTAAATTTAATTTTGCATAACCGACACGCGAACAGAACGGCGGTTTGCGTGAAATATTGTCGCCTGAATTCTACATAAAAAAAACCTCTAAAATTTAAATGGGTGGATTCTAAACAAGTATTTTTTTTATGTGGCCTTATATTGGTTTGTTTGATTGCAGGTGGTGAAGTAGGCAGTGCTCTAAGCTTTCCAATAGGCGGCGTCCTCTGCAAATATGGATTTGATGGAGGTTGGCCATCTGTGTTTTACGTCACAGGTAAGTCAGATTATGGGGGTTGTCATGGTACTCATGTCTCTTTGTATACGGGTAGGTTTGTTTATTATATACTGGTGGGAGAGATGCCCTCAAAATACAATTAGATTACCGAAATTCATCCCTCCCCTTATTTTTTCCCCGTCTTACATTTTGGAAAGGAAACGACGGTTTTAAAAATGTTTGCACATCTGCATATTTGCATCATTGCTATTACTAGGTATTCCAGAGAATTACCCCGGTGGGGGAGGCACGTACCCCCCCACACACGTGTGAGCATTATCGCTTTTACACATTAATATTTCTTATTATAACCAAAATCTGATGAAGGTTGTACCCATCTGTCAGTGCCCTCCCCCCCCCCCACCTCACTCCAAAAGTCATTCCTACGGGATTGGTGGTTGTGACAATAATCCTATGCTCATACAGATTATAACACTTAGGCCTACATACACCCATAAATAAAAATAAAACCCCCACAAAAAACACCACAAAAACCCCAAAACAAACCCCAAAACAAACAACAAGTTGAAAAAAACAACAAAAAACAAACAACAACATTAAATGTTGTTGGGAAAAATAGATCTACCACTAATACAATTGTATGTTTATTTAGTTCTTGATATTCATCTTTTTCATCAATGTGTGTTTCACTTTGTATGATTCGCGTAAACTCGTCATTAGCTAATCGGCATTGTCAACCAGCATAGCTATGTTTAAATAGGGTCATGCATTGACTGTGTTTAATTATCCTTCAATGTTTGCCTCTTATAAATAGAATACACAACCTTACAGAACTCTCATTATTCCAGTATAGTGCCTTTCAGGGCGTCAATCGTGGGGTGGAACACATTCCCCCACATTTTGAAAAGGGGAGGGGGGTGCCTATAATTATCCCTCACCTTTTGCTTCGAAAAATTGAAATTAAAATGCCTAAATAATAATCTTTTCCAGTATTTATCTATATATCAATGTAACACTTAACCATGTGCTCGTAAAGCAAATATACCGAAGTACACAGGAAATCTTTAAGGGGCGTCAAACCTGGAGTGATGGGGGTGGTGGTAGGATGTGGGAGGGAGACACATTTCCTCATTTTGTGGAAGCGATTGTTGTCCTTAGTGTCGTTATAATTATCATAATTTGTATATCAAAATCGGCAGTATGTACTGTCCTGTATGTGATAAATTGCAATATAATTATAATATAAAATTAATGTGAAATGTATATAACTACATGTGATAATGACACTATAATATAATGAAATATGTATGCACACAAATTCTTTCTAAAACACATACAGGCGTAGCGGCGTTGATTTGGCTTATTGGATGGATCGTGTTAGTTCGGGATGGTCCGGCGGATGTACCGGGGATAACCGAGAAAGAACGGAAATACCTTGAGAGTGTTCTTAAGAAAAGAGCTACGTCACGAAAGGTACATCAGATTAAAGGCATTAATGTCAAAACTCGAAAATCCTGCTTGATCCAGATAATTCACTGCCGAGGTAGCGATGACAACATGTTCCTTTAATAATCCACGCCCTAATATGCATATGAGATGGGCGACTGCTGGGGGTGAGCGTAGTGCCGGGAGGGGTAGATATTAATATATTATACTGGATCTGCCCCTGCATATCACTCATTCGACGTCTCACGCATTTTAAACTAATATCACGCATAAGACTTCCTAGTTCACGCATTAATGCAGTGAGATTTATTGTTTTATTGCAAACTGTAAACTATTTTACTGATACAATGTTTACATGTTATTATGTTTTGTTCATTACCGGATGCAGGGCCACTCCTATCATACTACATAGGGCAACTTCTTGACGATCTAGGCATTTACAACACTAGATGTGTATATTGCTTAATGTTGTTTGCATTAACTACGGCAATATGATTATTATTATAATATTATTATTATTACTATAAAACAGCATAATTAATATTAATAAAAGTAAAGTTTGTTTTATTTAATGACGCCTCTAGAGCACATTGATTTTTATCTTATCAGCGGCTATTGTAAAGTTTGTTTTATTTAACGACGCCTCTAGAGCACATTGATTTTTATCTTATCAGCGGCTATTGTAAAGTAAAGTTTGTTTTATTTAACGACGCCTTTAGAGCATATTAATTTTGTTATCTTATCATCAGCTATTGGACGTCAATCATATTGTCATTCTGACATATGCATTTAGAAGAAACTCGCTGCCCCCACATTGGCTACCCTTTCCGATAAGCAGTATGGGGTCTTTTATATGCACTATCTCATATGCAGGACTGCACATACCACGGCCTTTGATAAACCAGTTGTGGACCACTGGTTGGAACGGAAAATAGCCCAAAAATTAATATTAGAGTTATTGCTATATTTATTACTACTACTACTACTACTACTACTACTACTACTACTACTACTACTACTACTATAACATAGTATAGTTAATAATATAGCCATTGATATATGCTTTTAGAAGCACCGTCTGGAACGGTAAATATGTTAATGGTTCCACTGTGGGAAATCGTTCTTACAAACTAAGTAGATCAGCTGGCAGCTCGGGTGGGTTGCTATGGAACCTAGTTAAGAGTTGAAACAATTCAAAATTGCATGTCTTCGGGTAGGATTCGAACCCATTACGCCTCCGAGGTTAGACCTGTTAAGAAGTAACGACTACAGTGGCGGATCTAGGGGGACCCGTTGGCCAGCTCCCCTTCCAGCACTAAATGTTTAGATAAAAAAAAATCTTATTATTACTATTTATTAAAAATTATTGTTATTATTAGTGTTAAAGAATCCGAGGATTCTTTAGGCCCCCCTCCCCCCAAATAGATTTTCTGTGTCCGATACTGGACTGCCATTACGTATGTATACTGCACACTTGGAAAGTGTCGGAACATCATGTACGATAATTTAACATTCTTATTCAATAGTCGCCCCTTCCGCCGTGCTTGTATATGTATTTATGCGTTGCTATCTATATAACATTACAGACACAGAAAACGCCATGGAAACTGCTGTTGACGTCACGGCCCTGTGTTGCAGTCATGGTAGCGCACTTTACAGGCAACTTCTTCAACTACATGATGCTGACACAGATCCCCACATACATGAAAGAAGTGATGCATTTTGACATCAGTGCAGTGCGTATTATATCATAATTATAATAGCATATTATTAAAGCATAAGAGCCGGGCCTGGAGTCGGAGGGCGGGGTTGACGTTTGGTGGGTGTGGTTATGATCCCTAATTTATTCAATTGCGTTATTAATTCATTGTTATGTTTATGTAATACACTTTTATCACTCATATATAGGTGTTAAACAAATACATTTTCTTTCTTTTTCTTTCTTCCTTTTTTTCGTTATTTCATTGTAGCCGTTCGTACAATTATAGCCAATTAGAGCTGGGGTAGGGTGGAGGTAGTCAGATTCTCTGACCACGTAATGTGAAGTCAGATACATTCCTATGTATAGAATTGAGTTACGTCACCAATTTGGCCACATCGGATTTACACGATAATTAACACGCGAAATAACAGTTTAACTCATTTAAGTAAAATTATAACTTTACATCAACTCAGTCTTTATAGAACATTTCCGCCGCTGTTTTTTCCCCATCTTTTTGATGGCCATGTGGATAACCAGGCCCGTACGCCGGGGTTGGGGGGGGGGGGGAGAGGGTGCGACAGGTGCGCACGCACCACCCTAAAGCTGTCGCGGTTCGTAAATGCAAATTTGCGCACGCACCACCCTAAAGCTGTCGCGGTCCGTAAATGCAAATTTGCGTCAACGCTAATTTACTAGAATAATTCATTATGCTTCCTAGAATGCAGGTAAATCTCCTGCAATCTAGGTTTAAAACGTTTTACGGGGGGGGGGGGTGGCATGACACCGGATTCAGCTAGCAAACGCACTTCACAAACGCACCCCCCACTAAAGAAAATCCTGCGCACGGGCCTGAGCATTCACAGTACGTTGAATCGGATCAGTCGATATTGTCTTTCATTGCGTTGAAACTATAAATACGAATCTGGAGGTATCAGAATAGAATTATCTCCCTTGAGAAAATCCAAAACAGACAAGCAAGAAATAGGAAAGCCACAGTCGCTGCGTTTGGGATAGTTATGTTATTCAGATATCGGATTCGCGAATGTTAGGAAATGGGATCAAAACTCAGTCGAGGCATGTAAATTTTAAGCTCAGTGGGTAGGTGTATACCACTTACCGAGCAGTGATCCACAACTGGTTTATCAGAGGCCGTGACATGTGCTATCCTGTCTGTGGGATAGTGAGAATAAAAGATCCCTTGCTGATTATCGATAAGATTAGCCACATTAGTGTGGCGGCAGCGGGTTTCATCTCTCCTACTGACAGTAACCTCTGTCCTGGACAGCTGAGCTGTATTCCCAGGACAGCATGTTTTAACGTCGTGTAAACCATTCACAATCAGGGCCGGACTTATAAGGGGGCAGAGAAAGCAATTACCCCTGGCAGAACCCCCTCCCCAACTAAGGATTTCCTTTATAACGAAATGTGAATATAAAATTAGTTCTATTATTAACAATAATTATTAACAAAGTGTATGGAGGGGCATATATTTTTTTCAAAGAAATGCTGTTTATAATTCATTTTAGTTCTTTTTTTTTGTCATGTAATTTAATTTCGGTCGTAGACCCAATGCACACTACCCGACACAACTCAACTGTGAGGTTGAATTGAGTTGTGCATGTCGTGTAAAGTTATCAGGACTTAACACATCATGCATTGACTACGTGCATGTGGACCCACATTATATAAAATCTAGCTAGTCTACTAGCAAAGATAGGGATCTTTTACGTATACGCAGTTTTATGCATAAATTTATATTAGCCCATTACTTGTATTCTTTTTTGTCGTTTGTTTTCAGAATGGTTTCTACTCGATGTTGCCCTATGTTGGTTTGTGTATAATGATCAACGTGTCTACTTCTGTGTCCGACTGTCTCATAAGTAAGAAATGCATCAATGTAAGCTGCATCAGAAAAATAATGAATACAATAGGTAAGCAACACAGCTTCCTTATTAAAAATAGCCCAAAACTTCCAGTCCCTGACCCTTAAATAAACAACAAAAAGACCACAACAACAAAAACAACAGACAACAAAGAAACAAAAAAGCCTGCAAAATATTTAAAGAAAAAAAAAAAAAACCCACATACACACACATCAAAAATAAAATAAAAACGACAGAAAAGAAAATGAAAAAAACCCACAAAACGGATACACTGGGTTAACTAACATTTCTTGCCTTGTCTTTATATTTCATTATACTGCTGACAGAAACATTCCTATGAGATATTAGGTGTTTTTTTCGTTTCTATGAAAGAAAATCATGATGTAAGGACACTTACAGACAAGTTTTTTTTATTTTTTTATTAATTAATAACATAGAGTACCATAATCGTATCCGTATACATGTAATACTGTTTATATTACAACATTATTAAGCAGTGTAAACAATGAAATACCATACTCGTTGCTGTATACATGTAATACTGTTCCTATTACAACATTATTATGTGTAATAAATAAAATACCATACTCGTTGCTGTATACATGTATTACTGTTTATATTACAACGTTGTTAAGCAGTGTAATAAATGAAATACCACACTCGTTGCAATATACATGTAATACAGTTTTTGTTACAACATTATTAAGTGTAATAAATATAATACCATACTCATTGCTGTATACATGTATTACTGTTTATATTACACACTGGTGGGTTTTCAAACCTACACCATTTTCTTTCATTACTGATTTACCACTGAAATATAAACATCATCATACTGAAACTTGTGGTCATCTCGTTCTAAATCATAATTACAAATGTATTTTTGTTTTTATTTTTAGGAATGGTCGCTCCTGGTTTGTTCATGATAGGACTGGCACAGCTGGGTGCAGATCAACAGACACTAGGTGTCGCTATGCTCTGCGGAGCTGTAGCCTCGTACGGGTTCTGTTTTAGCGGTCATATTACAAACTTTTCCGATATCGCGGTTGTCCACGCGGGAACCCTAGCAGGGGTCTCTAACACCCTAGCAACACTGCCAGGAATGTTAGCACCATACATCGTCGCTTTGGTAACTAAAGATGTAAGTATAATGGGAGTGATTTATGTTTGTGTTCATGTTTGTTTGTGTTTGTGTGTGTGTGTATATGTATGTGTGTGCATCTGTGTGTGAGTGATGTATGTATGTCTTCATGTGTGTGTGTGTGTGATATATGTATGTATGTGTGTTCCTGTGTGTGTTCATGTGTGTGTGTGAGTGTGTGTGGGTATATGTGTTTGTGTGTATGTGTGAGTGTGTGTATATATGTGTATGTGTGTATATGTGTGTATGTGTATGTGTATGTATAGTGTGTGTATGTATAGTGTGTGTATGTATGTGTGAGTATGTGTTCGTGTGTGTTTGTGTATGTGCATGTGTGTATATGTGTGTTTGTGTGCGTATGTGTGTTTGTATGTGTGTGTATATGTGTGTATATGTGTGTGTGTTTGTGTGTGCATTTGTATGTGTTTGTGTTAGTGTGTGTATGTGAGTGTTTATGTGTGTCCATGCATGCACTGAAGGATGGATGGATATAATATTAATAATAATAATTCTAAAAGTAAATTACTTGTGAGCCGATTCGTTATGTTTTTAAAGTTACCAACATCATCCAGTTCTAACCTAATATCATCTCCTCTCCTCTCCTCTCTTCTCCTCTCCTCTCTTCTCCTCTCCTCTCGTCTCCTCTCCTCTCCTCTCTTCTCTTCTCCTCTCCTCTCCTCTCTTCTCCTCTCCTCTCCTCTCCTCTCCTCTCCTCTCCTGTCCTCTCCTCTCATCCCCTCTCATCTCATCTGCCTGCCTACCTCTCTATCTATCTATTGTAATACTAATTATTATCATCAGCACCGTAGCCAGCATTCACCTCGTCTGTTTTTTCCTACCATGTTTATAAAACTGTACGAATCACTTTATACAGTAGGGCCTTCTTCAGATCTGCCTTGTCTGTTTTGACAGTGACTACAGCACTGATCATTATCATCATTATTATATCGTCATTGTTATTATTATTATTGTTATCCTCATCATTATAATCATTATTATATCGTCATTATTATTATTATTTTATCATTATTATCATCATTACTATATCATCATCATTATTATATCGTTATTGTTATTATTATTATTGTTATCCTCATCATTATAATCATTATTATATCGTCATTATTATTATTATTATATCATTATTATTATTATTATCATCATTATTATATCATCATCATTATTATTATTATTATTATTATTATTGTTGTTGTTAATGTGATCATTATCATCATTATTATATCATCATTATTATTATTATTATTATTCTAGCTCAAATGGTAGAGTGTCTGTCTGTGAACCGGTCGATCATCGGATTGATCCTTCTCAGTTGACCCACTTGCGGTTAGGGCTATTTTCCGTTCCAACCAGTGGTCCACAACTGGTTTATCAAAGGCTGTGGTATGTGCTGTCCTGTCTGTGGGACGGTGTATATTAAAGATCCCTTGCTGCTTATCGGAAGGAGTAGCCTATGTGGCGGCAGTGGGTTTCATCTAAAGACATATGTCAAAATTACCATATGTATGACGTCCAATAGTCAATGATAAGATAAAAATCAATGTGCTCTAGAGGCGTTGTTAAATAACACAAACTTCACTTTACTTTATTATTATTATTACTATTGTTATCCTCATCATTATCATCATTATTATATCTTTATTATTGTTATCCTGATCATTATCATCATTATTATATTATTATTATTATTATTGTTATCCGGATCAGTATCATCATTATTATATCGTCATTATTATTATTATTATTATTATTTATTATTATTATTATTATTGTTGTTGTTGTTATCTTGATCATTATCATCATTATTATATCATTATTATTGTTATTATCCTGTTCATTATCATCATTATTATATCGTCATTATTATTATTATTATTACTGTTATCCTGATAATTAATTATCCTCATCATCATTATTATTATTATCCTGATTGTCATTATTATTATTATTGTTATCCTGATCATTATCATCATTATTATATCATCATTATTATTATCATCATCATCATCATCACCATCATCATCATTATATTATTTGTAATATAAAAATTGGACTGTAAAGATAGTGATAGTATATTTCTAAAATGATATGATGATGCAATTTCAGGGAACCAGACATGAGTGGCAGCTGGTTTTCTACAGTACATCTGCACTGTTATTCGTAGGAGCGCTGGTGTTTTTACTTTTTGGAAGTGGGTCTCCGCAGCCATGGGCAATTCCAAGTGATGGCAAGCACACGACGTACATTGAAGCCGATCTACAGTTGGAGACAGTCGATATGTTAGATTCAGTTAGTTTAAATAGTGTTAGGTATGTGAAGGAGAACGCTGGTGTTGAAGAACCATCAACTGATTGCACGAAATCAGAACAGAATGGAAACGTAGAACAAGTATGTGAACACACTAGTATGCTAAGTTCAAATACTGTTTAACATGGCTTGATTTAAAGAAATATGTTATGTTGAAAGACGAATACTGGAGTGCTAAGTTCAAATACTGTTTAACATGGCTAGATTTAAAGAAATATGTTATTTTGAAAGACGAATACTGGAGTGCTACGTTCAAATACATTTTGGATTGCTAGATTCAAACAGAAATATTTTATGTTGAAAGAGGAATATATGAGTGCTAAGTTCAAATACATTTTAGATAACTAGATTCAAATAGAAATACGTTATGTTCAAACATGAATATAGAAATGCTAAGTTCAAATACTAACATTTAAGTTGACTAGATTCAAATATAATTAAGTTATGTTCAAAGAGGAATATAGGAGTGCTAAGTTCAAATACAAACATTCAAGATAGCTAGATTCAAATAGGAACACGTATATTTAAATAGGCATGAAAGAGTGCTAAGCTAAAATACATATATTCAAGAGTGCAAGGTTCAAAAATAACGTGTTATATTCAAACAGGCATAAAAGTGCTATATTCAAAGAAAAACGTGTTATATTCACAGGCATACAGGAGTGCTAGAATCAAATAGTAACAGTTTGGGAAACAAATGTGAGTGAAATTGTAATGGCTTATCATTTAGTTAAATGTGATTTTATTTCTTTGTATAAATATTATATTCAGTTCAGTTATGTTACAATTTAATTAATTGGTTTTGTAGTTAAATGGTTATGTAAAATAGTGAAATAATTTTATAAATTTATTCAATGGTTGTTTATAAACTTAATCCAATAGTCAATGTTTTTTGTGTTTGGGCTGGGGGGTCGTTAAACAACCATATGTTTATAAATTTGTTAAATAGTTTTAAAATTTAATTAAATGGTTTTGTAATTGAGTTGAATGGTGTGGTAAATAGTTAAATTATTATGTAAGTTATTTAAAAATTTGTTTTTAAATTTGTTAAATAGTTCAGTAAATTTGTTAAATATTATGTAAATTTGTTAAATAGGTATGCACATTTTTTAAATAGTTGTGCCAATTTGTTAAATAATTATGCAAATTTGTTAGTTTAATTTTAAATTATTTTTGGGAGGACTGCCAACTGTTCCTTTAACAAAATCATGCAATACTATTAGACAGTATCTCCCTAAAACCTACATTACATAACTAAAACGAATGTCTAATACAATTATACACCATTTAGACAAAAATAAAACATAAAGATGCGATTGTGTGCCTTCGATGATTGTGATTGTAATACATATTATTATTATTGCTGTGACATGGATAACAATTACTCGACAAACCCTGTGATCACGTGACATAAAAAATATAATATGTACACACACACACAGTGAAACTCCATTTAACGACCACCCTGGTACTACGACCACCCCACTTTTAAAGATACGAATTTCTCTTATTACTTTTATAGTAAAACTACCCCAAAATTAAGACCACCCATTATTCCGTATTACGACCAGTAAAATCAGTCCCAGCGGTCGTTTTACTTAATATTAATGATGCTATGTGACGCTCTGATAGCTTATAATTGTTGTTAGTCCAGTACACTTTGGTATTACGGTAATAGGTCCATTTTAAGCAAAACACATTGTAATAGTATGTACGATGCCTAGATTGATAACTTAATTACTCTGAAGTTGAGTCGATAGACTTGACACTCGTATATTCTTAGTGGTTTACCGCCCCCCCTTCCCCCACACTTTAAAATGCACTCCACGGACCCTGGTTTTGGGGGTTAATAGATGAAATTTAAGAAGATATATCTTTATTTGGTTTACAAGATCATATAAAATTATAGAAGATATATCTTTATTTGGGTTACAAGATAATATAAAATTATAGAAGTTATATCTTTATTTGGGTTACAAGATAATACAATAATAGAAGGCATATCTTTATTTTTGTTACAAGATAATATACAATTATAGAAGTTATATCTTTAATGTGTGACTCAAAATAATAAGACTATAGAAATTATATATTTAATTTTGGTTACAAGATAATATAATTAAATCTTTAATTTGGGTTATATGTACAGTTTAAGGCGATGACATACAGTCTTGCTTTATTTCGGGTTACAGGGTATAGTAATATAATAAGCTAGAAGTGTGAATACACACTTTTTTATATTCATATTTTATTCATATATGATTTTTGTCTATTTATAAATATGGGTTTTTACAACTTTCGAATATAAATCTATTTAACGCCATGGTATACAATAACTTTGTCAAAACGCTATGTATATAATAATTTAATATAATTATTATCTTATATTACACATTATATTGACTAATATTATATTATATTTAATATTATCTACTATTTGATATACCGTATTATATTATATTATATTATATTATAGTATATTATATTATATTATATTATATTAAATATTAAATATTATATTATATTATATTATATTATATTGGAGTATACTGTATTATATTAGAATATATATTACAAAATGTAACATATTATGCAATGGAAATATAATATTTGTGTGTTGTGTACTTTAAATATTTCTTTTTCTTATATACATATTGCAATTTGTTTTATGAAATGTTTAACATATAATTATAGACTTGACAAAACATAGATATATTATTATATATTAACTAACATAAGTATGAAATAGAAATATTAGTTATATTTTTATTTGTTAGAATAATATAGGTTTTATATATGTATGAATTTCGAGTTAATATATACAAACAATGCAACGTATATAAGCATATCATGACATGAAATGTAATAACCTTACAGTGTTA
>JAULBS010135709.1:0-13079 GCA_032355785.1 Symmetromphalus regularis | reverse complement strand
TGAATATTAATTATTGGTAATATATTAGCAACTACAATTAGTTAATTATACTAGTCAACCTTCTAAAGAGTTACTAACCAAGTAAGTGTATTTATTCAGTGTGAACATTAATTATTGGTAATATAATAGCAACCACAATTAGTTAATTATATTAGTCAACCTTCTATAAAGTTACTAACCAAGTACGTGTATTTAGTCAGTGTGAATATTAATTATTGGTAATATATTAGCAACTACAATTAGTTAATTATACTAGTCAACCTTCTAAAGAGTTACTAAACAAGTAAGTGTATTTATTCAGTGTGAACATTAATTATTGGTAATATATTAGCAACTACAATTAGTTAATTATATTAGTCAACCTTTTATAGTTACTAACCAAGAAAGTGTATTTATTCAGTGTGAACATTAATTATTGGTAATATAATAGCAACCACAATTAGTTAATTATACTAGTCAACCTTCTATAGAGTTACTAACCAAGTAAGTGTATTTATTCAGTATGAACATTAATTATTGGTAATATAATAGCAACCACAATTAGTTAATTATACTAGTCAACCTTCTATTGAGTTACTAAACAAGTAAGTGTATTTATTCAGTATGACCGATCTGTCTCTTTGCCAGGTTTTGTAGACGGGAAATCAGTCATATTACAATTTTCATAATGACTCAGTAAATAATGAATCAAATCAGATGAAATAATGTACACATACCATTAAGAATATATTACGGTTTCTATTATTATTTTTGCTTAGAATGTACTTAATGTCATTTTTTACATTACTTTGACAAAATGCCAAATCAGTGTGTTAGGCAAAATTATCACAGATTTAACAAATTGGTGTAAAATCTGAAAACGCATCAAAACAAAAAAGGCAAAGTAACTCCACAATATTACATAGGTCGATGCATGTTATTTTATTTAATTTGATGCAATATTTACCGAGATATTACCAAAACTGTAATTAGAATATCAAAGATTTGCGATTTACAAAATCAACTGATTATGACGTAAATTTGTCAGTTTTACTGTGCACAATGGATGACATGTATAAATGTTATCATGTATCACAGTGATAGTATATGAGACATAACTGTAGAGTCTCAATGAACACCTGTTACCACAGCAAAAAAATTAGATATGCACAAACTATTTATCATAACATATATCTGAGTAGTATTTGTGAAGAACAGAACATCTGAAGGCAAGGTTGCTAACTGTGAGATACTCTAACAGCTTATGTGTATACAAACACATGATAAATATGAGTTGTCAGTATGATACTTAAAACATGTAATAGCCATGCTTAACAACAAATATTAAAAATACTAATCACATCTGAAGTGGCAATGTCTTAACACTAACAAGGGAATGTATTAAATATCCATGTCCATTAAGTGTATAACTATATATGCTGATTTAAATCATAATTTCTGACAGGTTGCCCACAAGGTCTCCAAAACCAATTATCCCTGTGATTAGCCAACATCACAACTATTTACTCTGATATTTAAAGGGGTTATCCATGAAGTCTAAAAAACAAAACAGTTATTCTTCATGATTAGCCAAATGCATAACAGCCTGACTGAATTTAAATAATTTCTAAATGGTTACCAACTACATATAGGTCCATAAAACAACTGAGTATATATGAATTAGACTTATGGAGACAACTCTAGTAGAAGTTAGAATATAAAAGCAGGCTGAGGTGAAACAAGACCTGTAATTAACCTGGTAGTATCAGTCTATGTAGTAACTGACCCTATGCCAAACCCATCTCATCACTCTAAGTATCACCATCATACATACATTAAATCTTTCTCAGATAAAGTTGCCAAGACATGTCATATCCATTTACAAAAACCAGAACAGCAATGCACTGCACACTATAAAGATATTCCAGGTGAAAAATCTCAAATTGGGACCACTGTTTTGCAGATTTTCACATCTACTGGAATAAAACGAAATGACAAAAGGCAGGTTATGAACACTTGCTACTACCATTTTCAGTGACTACTGCAAACATCACCATCACTTAAAGGAGAGAATTTCAACACCAAACATTTATTTAATATCAGTACAGTCCACATATATACATAAACTTGTATTAACCAGCCATACACAGGATACAAAATAAACCTCTAAGGACAAGTGGTTGTTTAACACAGGTCACAGTGTATATCTAATTATATCATTTAGAACAGAAAGGTTGCTATTTTAAGAAAACATATTACCATCAATACAGGTGGTTGGTTATCAGAGATGGCTGCTTGTTACGGTTTGGTAGTAATTACAGTTAAGGGAATAAAAATAGAAAATGTGGTCCCATGCTTATAGAAATATCTTTGGCTTCAACAATGTGTGGAGATAACATCAAGATAATAACATACAAATAACATGTATAACATCAAACACAGGGCCTAATTCTACCAAACATCCAGCAACGCACCCAGACAACAGAACATTCTAATATCTGACTAATACAGAAATCTGTCAGATCACATCATTCTGTAATCCCAAATTAGCCTGTCTAATCTAACATTGTCTAAATCTGTCCATTTTATTGGTGCCATATTAACCTGATTTAAACAGACTAATGGTAATTTTGAGTAATTACATTAATTCTAAAATAGCAATATTAAATGTACAGAAAGTGAAGTAATTCAGTAGTTACATTAAATGTAAAATATCAATATTAAAATTACTGATACAGTAAATGAAGAGTAAATGAAGTAATACAGTAATTGCATTAGCATTACAATGCGATATTAACAGTATCAGTACAACAGATGTTGAGCAAGTAATACAGAAATTGTATTAACATTACAATGTAATATTAACATTATCAATACAATAGATGTAGAGCATGTGAAGTAATACTGTAATTGTATTAACATTACAATGCGATATTAACAGTATCAGTACAATAGATATAGAGCAAGTGAAGTAATACCGTAATTGTATTAACATTACAATGCGATATTAACTGTATCAGTTCAATAGATGTAGAGCAAGTGAAGTAATACAATTACCTGCTGAATGCCGAGCCATGACATTGGTGCTGAGATGACATCCACATTGAATGCATATAGTGATTGATCACAGCAGTGTTTCACAAACAGCTTGCCCACACACTCAGGTCAATAGACACAGATGTCAGCCATGGTATGTTACATGAATAAACTCTTCTGTGTGGAATGCAATTTCATATGGTAAAAAAGTAATTCTAAAACAAAACCTTGAGCAGGAACCTTTTTCCCAGAATAAAAGTGTAGCAGGAACCTCTTTCCTAGAATAAAAGTCTAGAGGCCTTATATCCTTAGGTTTTCATTCCACCAGAATATGTTCCCAGTTGGCTCAATATACTATGACATAAACACATTACATTTTTATTCAGCCTAATATTAAAACAGAATGTCTTCCAATCTTAGTACAATCCCAAAGACAACTGTTTGGTGTCAACATTTGCAAAATAGCAGTTTATATGATTATATTAGATAGTTCGATTTAAAAAATGGTCAGTGTTGAAAATAAAAGCCGGATGTTTATGGATGGACAGTTTACTGAAAGGTTATTTTAATAGATCCCTGTGGGCTATAAGCTACTTTCCTCTGGAGAAACACAGCAAGCGTCATAATGGGACATAATGGGACCGTGTGAGCCAAATGCCCTCATCAGGCAATTATCACGTGTACTAACATGGGAAACATCTAAGCTGTCATAGATGTAACAGTGAAATGTCATCTCAGTCATGATCTGCGTAACGGGCAATGCAATTATTTCCCACATGAATAACAGGCATGGATGTGAATTCTATTGAACACACACAAACGCTGGAAATATGAAGTATGCTAACACAGATGTGAATGCTATTGAACACACACAAATACTGGAAATATGAAGTATGCTAATGTGAATGTGAATTGTATTGAACACACAAATGCTGAAAATCTGAAGTATGCTAACATGGATGTGAATGCTATTGAACACACACAAATGCTGGAAATATGAAGTATGCTAACATGGATGTGAATTGTATTGAACACACACAAATGCGGCAAATATGAAGTATGCTAACACGTATCTGCTTATCAAAATTGAATCCCTGCATTTGAAAAACATCAGTGGATATTAACTATTTGAAAATTCACATCAACATTTACACACCGAAAGACAAAAGTGTTATCATGTTTAAACCATATCTCTGTATAAAACAAAGTGCAACAGATGTAAAGTCAAATTTTAGTGGCCAGTAATTGTGAATCACTCAGAACAGTGATATCAGGTGTTAACAAAAGACAAACCAAGATATTCCATTTTATATAATGTATCAAACGTATTTTAAAAACCTATATTCCACTTATTAAAAAGAATTGTAAAATGTATGTATATATATATTTTTAGTAAAACAAGACAACTCACCATTTTTACTAACCAGCCAAAATTTATTTTATCTGAAAACGGAGCAAGCACTATAGTAGTTTTTGCAAATGTTAACTAGTGTATAACTGGTAGGGGGAAAGATTTCCGTAAATACAAACCCTATTGACAGATAGACAGACAGAATGCAAGAAATAAATTTGTTTAACCAAAAGTTTGGGTGGACACAGTACTCAAACTACTTGTTTCTGATTACAGGTTTGATTGGTTGACTCTATGGTTGTTTAATAAACCCCCAGCAGAAACAATAAATATTTATTGGGAGTGTGGGCGTCATATTATGGTTAAATTAAACACTTTAAAATAAATCAGTGTAGAGAGCTGAGCTACAATAATAAACAATACACAATATATATAATAAACAATGTAATAAATATGACTATCGTAAAAAGAAGCAAATTTAATGTAACCGTGGATGAAAAATTAATTTCTTATAAAAATTCCTCTTAAAAAAAATTGATAATGAGTTGTGGATGGAATTAAAATGATTCCACCACACCCTCAATGCCAAACACATTGTCTCTAACTAACTGTAGGTGAGGACACTCCACCAAAACATGATACAATGTTGATCTACACTGCTGTGGAGGGCCTTTCTTTTGATTTTGGGAAGATACTTAAATCAACATTTGTATAATTCTAAAAGCATACTCCAGCCCTTGCAATCTACCTCCTTCTGTCAATGTATGGTTTGTATGTTCATGATGATACTGACAACTGTGAATGGTTCCATACATATTATTATTAGATGTGCAGTTGGCACATGGTTCTAAAAGAAACCTACTGCTGCTACATTTTAATAGTTTATATGCATTTTCCCACAGCCTTTCATTTACAAGACCTAGCAATAATTTTCAATGAAAATAAAAAATAACCAGCATTAAAAACATTTACCACCATAAAATATATAAAAAAATAAACAAATTTTACTAAGATAACAAAATAGAGTATATCCCATCAACTATGCAGGAACAAAATATTTTATTTACATTATCTGAATACAACAAAGTGAAAATGTTGAAGCAGAGTATTATGACATTACGTACATGCACAGTAGACGCCATCGTAGTGTTAAAAGGCCATAAACATGATGATGAGAACAGAATGCAAGAAGCATCACAACTCTTCAGAAATGACCCCCAACTGTTCTCCACTCACTTTGTGGAGATTATTAAGTAAGGTACTCCTTTTACAAAGCTGGTCAATGATTAAAACAGTACAAATAGACAGCGTGTGCCACCACGAGGAAGCCACTTTTGACAGATAATCACACGTGCTAGCTGACTTGTCTTACTATATCTGATAATCAACAGGTATTCGCAACTCTGTGTAATGAGAACACCTCCATGAAAGCAACATAAAATAGATGTTAATTATATTAGAGATTTACTAACGACATGCTTTCTCCTCGTTAATACGCTCCTAGCCTGTAAATATCTCTTGGTATGTTAACAATTAGGTACAGTGGAACCTGCCAAAACAAAGATTATGTACAGTGGAACCTGCCAAAACAAAGATTATGTACAGTGGAACCTGCCAAAACAAAGATAACGTACAGTAGAACCTGCCAAAACAAACAGCAATATATATTAACAACAGTCAAACCTATCTTAAGCAGCCACCCAAGTGAGTAAAAAAATCTGGACTCTTATAACAGGTGGCTGTTTAATACAGGTTATATTATACTAAATTAGCTGATTTGGGAGAAATTACAGGTGACCCTTTAACACAGGTGGCTGTTTAATACAGGTGGCCACTTGGGCAGGTTTGATTGTATATCTATCCAGAAAACACCAGATCTAGTCTTTTTTTTAAATTAATAAATGGAATGCATGTAGATATATGGTAAAAATCTGAGTCAAAGAAAATTAGCTGTTTTGACAAGATTCTGGTTTATTAATATTAAAGATCCTATTTTGGTAGGTCTCATTGTGTTAATAAGGTCATAATGTATAGAAATGGAATATCAAATGGGATTTATTCCAACTCTTTTGCCAATCAATGTGCAAAAAGCACTTGACCATATTATTGTTTCTCTACTCACGTGGAAAATATATAATAAGTATCAAACCAAACAAGCAAGTTGTTTTAAAAGTATCAAGCACAACACATGTACATTTATTAACTTGCGAGTTACTAAATAATGCAAGTTGTCCTTACATGTAGAGTTCATTGTTAGAACTATTCACTCTCACTTCATGAATTAAAAATAATGATTTGTTTGCTTACACACTTTAAGACTACAGTCTAAACTAACAAGGTAGTATGGAATGCTAACAATTACATACAGTGTAGAGTATCAATAGAGATATCAAAGACATATGAATGTTTGAACAGTAGTAAGAAACACAGTTAAAGAATGAAGCCCTAAGATGGTTGAGTTTTCAATGAATCATTTTATCACAATTCATGATCAATACAATTAGTTAATGTTATTTGCTTTATCCTGTTCACAGTTCTGAGATGATGCTACAGGACTTCCTCATACTATTCTAGCAAGACTTACCAAAGGTCAAAGAAAGAGCACAAAAATAGTTGAAGTGACCACCAAACTTATATTCTGCATAAGAGGGTTATATTTGATTTTTGTAAAATAAGCATTGGTCTTCTAGACTTGCAGAGCTTCGGTGGTCCAGTGGAAGAATATTGGACTCTCAAGCTGAAGACAGTGGTTCAAAACACTTCAGAGGCTGGTTTACACTTTAGATTATGTGTCAACCAATTATAAAATGTTTGATATACAGAAACTGATGATTAATAAATTAATGTGTTCTAATGGTATCGTTAAACAAAACAACCAAAAATCTAGACTTGCAGGGTTTGTCTGTCCAGAAATACATTTTGAGTCAGTTACGTAACTTGAATTAAACAGAATTAAATTAACATACACAACTGTGATTGATCCCAATCATTTCTAATGTTTATTGCCACGTATCTAGACATGGTTTCTAACATCATTTGAAAGAATTTTATTAATTTTTATTTTTTTGTATTTGTATTTTATTTGATAATACCAAAACATATTTTGACTCATACAACAGCAAAAAGAAGAAAATGTTACAATTATTTTTTTAATTACAGTATTATCTATTCATAGAATGGATCAATTTAGAAGTCAAGCATGCAACAGTCTTCTGAAAATTGCATGAATAATCATTGTGTTTGTCGGTCCTTGTTCTTGTTTTACATAACTCATTTTTTGTTGGTGCATTATTTATTCTGTAATTATTATCATATTTTTACTGTTTACACAACTAACATATCCTATAATGGGTCACACAAATTCAAATGGGTTATCTGTAAACAATCTGTGCAACCCTAAAGATCTGTGCAAATTCAAAATGTTCTAATGCCCAATCCAAGCACATCCATCCTTAAAAAGTAGCTCCCATGAACGCAATCATTTTTTGAAAAAAACAAGTCTATAAAAACATTCTTCTCAAAATACTTTGGATGGAGATAAAAGTATTAAAAGACATTTATAGGAAAGTTTACAGACAAGAATACAAATAAAGTTATTTCTGTCATTATGGTTTGGAGTCACTACACTATTAAAATGGATCTTAGAGTTAAAAAGACATTAAATTTCTTTAATTTGGATTGAACTAACACCTGGGATGCTCTGGAGTTGCTTCTCTCAATCTTCTCAGAAACGAAGGCCACCAAAGCAAGATAACAAATTGTCTTTAAGAAGATATCAGTTTTGGTTCACTCAATCCCACCATCTTAGTCTGACACATTGTTATATGGTCTGATGGCTATAGATAATGCTCCAATAATCCAAAAGCAGGAAAATAACCAATTTAAGAAAGGTTACCATGGATATTAATCAGTCTATATGACAACCATTAGAGTGGTCAAGAACCTTGTCCAGTCAAGACAGAATAGTATATGCTATGAGATACCAAACATTTCTGATTATAACTCATAGCAACATCTAGGCATAACAGTAAGACATTTCAGCCACTGAGTGTAATATTATAGGGTGTCCAATAATTTAATATCTTCTAGTAATATACCACACAAATTCAACCATGCTCTTCAAAAATAAAGATTTCTGAAATTAAATTATTTTCGTAACTTTTTATTTAAAATGTTTATGAGGATTGCCACTTTAGTCATTTTGAAAGTTATTTTGAAAATATATAATAAAATCACTTGGCAAATAATATTATTTGAGGAATGACCACATTTATAATATATTATCCCATTCCCACGTCTGTAATCAAATAATTTTCATAACTCTTTATTTAAAATCTTTACAAGGACTGTCATTTTTGCCATTTTCAATTTTAAAACTTGTTTTTAAAATATGAAATAGTCACCTGGCAAGTAACATTGAGGAATGATGACAAGTTCATTTATAATATATTATCCCATTCCGATGTGTTTTTATACCAATGATGACTACTTTTTTCTTCGTCCTAATGGTATATGTATATTTTATACATTTAACATGACATCATCAAATTCCAAAATGTATCACATTTTATATGTGTTGTCTTGTCTATGGAAATTGTGCTTATAAAAGACCCTTTGCTGATGATAAATAATGCTAGACATATCTTCTCAAATGCATAAGCATGTAACATTCATTATTAACAAGCAATTACAGGCCTATGCGTTGTTACACAAATAAACTGGCATCATATAATCTCTGCTTATTATTAACAACAATGTAATTTGTAAAATAAAAAATATAACTTTAATAAGCTTTGACATTATCAGTATCATCTTCTACAATGACTACATCATTCATATTGACCTGCCATTTGATATACAATGAAATTACTCTCATATATGTTCTAGTTAATAATAGCATGGAATAAAAATAATAATAAAAATTATTACTTTAAGTTACAATAATTATATCCTTATCATTATCTATAGGTATTTAAAAAAAAATGTATATCATTCATAAATACAAGATACTATCCTACCATTTGTTATACAAAGAAATTAAATCTCATACATACGGTGGTAATTATCAATAGAATGTGAAAATAAAGCAATATTATTTTAAAATAACGAGGTATAATAATATCACCATGTAAAACATTGCCTCCGGGAATTAAATAAAACATGTGTCATTCATAAATACTGAGAAAGTGGCCTACCCTTTACTATATCAAGAAATTAAACCTGTACAAGATGTGGATTTGTCCATGAAACAAAACAGAAAATTGCTCATCATGCAAGCTATGTGTAGTAAGCTCCAAAACACAGGAACGCAACTTCCATGCTATCACTGAAGCCTGATGACGGTAAATTAATCTGAGTATGGGAAATCAATGATGTACAATATATATGTGAATAGGCTATTCCCAGCTGCATTTTCACTTATAAGTCACTGATGATGGCATACAAACAAACTAAACACATTATTGTGTATTTATCTACAGCATATGGATGTAAAACACTTAACATATATCAATCTAAACAAGTGAAGTCAAATAGTGTAATTTGTTATGTTTCCCACTTAAAGGAAAGGAAAGGATTGTTTTTTAATGACATCCCAGCACATTGTTTATTCAATAGTTGTTAGGTATCAGACACATGGTATTTTGTGATTCATGGTCTTTAGAGGAAACCTACTATCACCACATAAGTTACTCTTTTTGATTAGTGGCAAGTGATCTTTTATAATATTATTTGCTTTCCCATAGGACAGCACATACCACAGTCTTTAATCAACCAGTAGTGGACCACTGGTCGATGCAAGTGGTGTACATCTACTCACAAAGCCTTGTGGAAGTTTCCCACTTAAATGCAAATAAGTGCTGCTTACAGACTTAGTATGTGTAGAATGTTTGTATATTTGTCAAATAAACATGAACATTACTGTGGTATAAATATAGCTTATTTAAGTTTAATCTGACTAACAAGATGATAATCTTTATAAAACCAGATATAGTCATACCTATCACAAAAATATTTATATCATACACATTTATAAACATGTTTTGACAGCCACTATAGTTACTTGTTATAACAGTAGTACTGACATGGAGAAATGAAAAAAAGTAGACTTTATTCAATATCAAGATATATATAGGTCAATAAATATTAATTTTTTTATGTATTTATACTGTAAACCAAGTTACTGTACACTCTTTTTCAGATGTTCCCACATGAGCCACTTCCTAACCAAGAGAGTACTAGAGATGAATACCTATTTTTCATGAATATTATACACATATAGTTGAGTTAATAATGGATTGATATTGATTCATCTTTTAATATGATATAACAAGCAAGGTTGTGTCAAGAAAAAATCACAGTACCAGTATATTGTACATTATATAATAAAATTATAAACAGGCCAATCATAATGAATTAATCTGTGCATTTTGTTTACATAATGGTTGTCGTTAATAAAGAACTGAACTGAAAATGTATAAATATAATGCACACATTAAACAAAATTCAACAGACTAAACGAGGATTCCATGCCTGAGTGAGCATTTAATTAATTAAGTACACTGTATTTTTGTTAACAACACCCCAGTAATTTCAGATGATTGTAGCTGGTAGGTGGTCAGCCATTAGACATGGATATACTCTTAACATGCATATATCACAAATTTGTTCAAGGATGCTCCGTTGACATAAGCTCAGACTTTGTCCAAGACTGTGTCCAAAACAAGAGTTAACAGAAAAACAGCTAGGGTTTTCAAAGCTATTGAATTTATTATCTGCACTAAACATGAGAACTTTAAAATAATCAACTATGAACCATCATCAAAACTAATGATTATTCCTATTCCAAATACATGTAGAATCATGATTACACAGTTCCAAGTCAAGTAGGGTTCATAATAATGGAAATACAACAAAACATTTAGTGTGAAAATCTATATAATTATTCCTATTCCAAATACATGTAGAATCAAGATTACACAGTTCCAAGTCAAGTAGGGTTCATAATAATGGAAATACAATAAAACATTTAGTGTGAAAATCTAAATCATTATTCCTATTCCAAACACTGTTAGGATCATAGTCAGACAGTTCCCAGTCCAGTAGGGTTCATAATAACAGAAATACAACAAAACCTTTAGTGTGAAAATCTATATAATTATTTCTATTCCACACACATGTAGGATCAAGGTCAAACATTTCCAAGTCCAATAGGGTTCATAATTACTCTGTTGTGTAATCTAAGTTACAAAGGTAGTAAGGGTTGTGATTTGTAAGATTCCAGTTATTAATTTATATAATTATATTACAGTACAGAACTAATCCTGTTTGTGTAGGTTTTTAATGATTTATAATATGACTGATAAATTTGAAATTTTATGTATAACTGAATGATAAATTTGAAATTTGATTTATAATATCACTGATAAATTTGAAATTTGATTTATAATATCACTGAGAAATTTGAAATTTAATTTATATGACTGATAAATTTGAAATTTGTTTTATAATTGGCGTATAAATTTGTAATTTGATTTATGTGACTGATAAATTTGATATTTGATTTATAATATGACTGATAAATTTTAAAATAGGTCTCTCATGTTATGCCAAACTTGTTTATTAACATCTGACATGCATTACCAGGAAGAATAATTAAATTATCATGTGGAAAATGCATACAAATTTCAATTACTGCAAATTACTGTAACAGAAATGTGCATTTAATTATTCCATAATGTGTATAAATTGTTTAAAATGCAATGAATATGAAAACAAGATATATTTTTTTAACTAGTTACATTATAATCAGTTGTTAAACATATTCCTGAATGCAATCTTACAACAGACGAATGAGATTTAATTCCAGTCAGTACAGGTTTGTTAAGCACAAGGAATCACATGATCAGAAAGTATTAATAACTTATAGCTTATTAATCAGTGCCCACATGATCATTCAACTAGAAGGAAAGAAATTTTATACTGAACTAGGTTTTAATCAAGTAGAGCCTATTCAGTGAACTTGGTTCTCTGATTAGATCTATTCCTGTTCAAACCAGTGTCCTATAATCAGTATTATATGTGCTGCCCTGTCTGAGAAAGTGAATATAAAATATCCAATACCGCTACTGTGAAAATATAGAGGGTTTCCTCTGAAGACTATGCAGACCATAGTTTTTGAAAAATCCAGCAAGTGATAGATCACATGCCTCAAAATGCTTAGGCAAGTGAAAAATCGGATGCTGTTTAATTAAATTTTGTCCGTCTATGTCTGAAAATTTCATTTAATGTCATATAAGTTCCGTTATTAACAACTGAGAAGAACTCGGCTATTTTACAAATCATACCGATACAACGAGATCAGCTGAGGTTTCCAAACGTGTTGTTTAACAGTATAAATGAAAATCACTGAGGATGAATGAATGGAAATAAACAGACTGACCAAATGTCATACGGCTACTCAATTAGCTTAACTTTTTCCTTTTGATAGATCATAGATATGATGGGTTATGATGTCAATATATTAGCACGTACGTCTGAAATATTTGTAGAAGACTTGAGTTAATATGTAATGAGCTGACAACTGTAAGAAATTACATATTAATTGCATAGGCATGGTGCACAAATATTTTATGCATTTAACAGGATTATTCCTTTATCAGAAATGCTAATTTAAGGTCATGTGACCAGTCTAAACAGTATCTGGTATAAAATC
>JAULBS010135687.1:0-13079 GCA_032355785.1 Symmetromphalus regularis | reverse complement strand
GGCCGCCCGGCCGCCCCGCCCCCCCCCCCCCCCCCCCCCGGCTCCAACGCCCCTGTTCAAATACAGTTTGATTAATTACCAACATGTGACAAAGCCATATTTTGATACTATTATATTAATTACTAAACATATCTCAGGCTGCCAGGCAGACCTGTATCAATTTCTGATGAAAAAAGATAATATAAATCCAGTCGCTTCATTAATATTCATTCTTTTTTTAAAACACCGCGCATTTATATCAAGCCTAATAACACCCAAATTGCGTGTGTCTGTAATCGAAAATTAAATATGATTTTTAAAAGCAGGTTAATTGCTGTGACTATGCTTAAAAGCAATGATGATAAAGGTAGTTACCAACAATGATTAATCTGTAATGCGTCGAGTAATGAAATGATCTATGGATATTTAATAATGGAAGCATTTAGGAAATCATGGAAATTGTAAATAATTGCGTACCCAAATGGTATGGCTTTGTCTAAAATTCCCATAGAACGATCATGTCTAAGGTATCTCAGAGATTTTAATGTATATTAATCAAACGCTGGAGAAAGAGGAATATTTCCTTATATGCGATAAAGATGCTATACGATAAATATAAGGAATAGTGCTTGACTTAAAAGTCAATATTGACTGTAATATCAATATATTCCTTAGGAACTGCTGGGCCCAATTGGGAAATTTTTGGTGGAATGACATAAACACTAGCTTCTGATAGTGGTATCTGACAAGCCTTTACAAGTTTGGCTCTGTTAGAAGGCAGTTTTACTTAGAAGGCAGCTTATCCTAGAGCGGGGCTCCGTTGGGCGCGCGCCCCAATTAGAAGGATTTGGCTGACCCTTTGTGGCAGTAATGTGTTTCTCCTGTGAGTCACACAAATAGTGTGAATTTGGACACATAATGGTTTCCGAGTAACCAATGTACTAAGGTATCTTTATACAAATAACCCGTTCTTTTGCTTTAACATGCTCCCTACCCATGCGTACACTAGACACATATTAAAAGCAATTCCAGAATCAGATTCGTTAGAAGTGCTGGGTGGAAGATAAACTCCAATCGGGTGACAATATAAATATTTTTTAAACGTGTGTATATATGTATATATATTTATCGCTACCTGGGTCATACTGGCCATCTGTCCTCTGTTTTTACCCTGATAGGGTGTAGACATTTGTAACAGGGATTTCTCGTTTGTTTGTTCAACGACCCCCAGCACAAAAATAAGCATCGGCTATTGCGGGTCATACATTGGTCAAACATAAAAAAATATTTAAAAAACAAATCAGTGTAAAGAGCTTGTAGCAGGGAAGGCCAACGAAATGGTCAAAACACTATTAACGTGGTTCACAGTAATGGAGGAGGTGGTGCTAGAGGTGGAGGTATGTTTGAAGATGACATGGTCGTAGTGTCGTCTTTATTTTCTGAGACCAACTATAATTTAAATATATTTTCAGACATAATTATAGTTAATAAAGCTTGAAATCGATTTAGTAGAAAGGGGTTCCGAATGGAAAGTCGATAGTGAAGACGCGTCTGTATTTGATTAGACTAATAAGTTAATAAAATACCTATATGCTTTCTTGATCAATACCGTTGCTTTTATTTGCTTCTTTTTCTTTTCCAGATAGAGCAAGAAGAATACGGACAACTGGTGAAAATTACAGAAAATCTCGATAACCGTAACAAGATAATTTCATGACCGGAAAATAAAATAAAGACGCGGAATTAGACATTTTGGTGACATGGAATATGACATTATTACGAGAAATCACCAAACATTTTGAAGACATGGAAATGCAATAATGACGTTTAATAAAATTACCAGATTTCCTAATGACTTGGAAATATGATGTTGAAGAAGAGTACAAGGTATGCAAGATATTTGTGAACTGTACAGTTGTTAAACAAACAATTTCATAAATGAGTTTAATTAAAAAAATAATAATTTAGAGTTTCGTTAAATAGGGAGACATCTACATAATTAACAATAACTGTTGATTGATCTCGACTACAATAAAACTGACTTACCTCCATTCCTAAATAATATACATAAGTGATTAAATAATCACCGCTTATAATAAGAACATCCCAAACTAGTACTATATACAGGAATAATCAACTGTGGATTCTTTACAAAACAAGAGAGGCATTCGTATTTAAGCTGCACTTTCAAAGCTAAGCTATATGAACACACTATGTTGGTTGTTAACAGCAAACATTTTGCATTTTATTGGAGGAATAAAAGATTCAAGAGATGAACAATTCCACAGAAACTAACTCCACGGAGGTTTCACCCATTGTTAGAGAGATATGGAATCTACCTACAAGTCTGGTGCTTATAGCCCTTACATATCTATGCCTCAACATCCTTGTCAGTCTGTTTAGCAATGCTCTTCTGATTATCATCATCCAGTGTTCACCGGCTCTGAGAACGCCGCCCAACCACCACCTCGTCAACATCTGCATCAACAACATCTTGTTAAGCATCAGCATGCTGTTGTCCATGGTGTGTGTGAAAATCAACAGCGTCTATATGAACGAAGAAGGTTCAAATGCTCTTTCTGGAGTCCAGCTATTCATTGTGTTGAATGCCCTGCTTCAGTACTGGTGTTCCTTCGCGGCTATTGCGTATTACAGATACAAAACCATCAAAGAACTATCTCTATCGTTAAGAAAAAGACGACATATTGTTTCTAAATCCATATCTGGAAATTGGATTGTGTCTTTAATTCTTAGTATGACTTGTAGTTTGTCATTTGCGAATACATCTTCAGATTTGGATACCACATTAGACCCTTTCAGAGTGAATTACTATTCATCATCGAAAAATATTGCATCTGTGGATCAGCTGATCATATCCCTGGTCATTTTAGGTTCATTTGTGATTGGATTTGCAATAATAGTTTTCTCGTATTACAAAATATTTAAAATTTTAAACATCGCAGTAAACTTCGCCAAAAATCGTGTCCGTCCTTGGAATTCAATACAAGGTATGTCTGTAGAAAGCGTGAACATTCCGGTTCCAAGAACCTACCAGCCAACAAAAGCTATCCCTACACAACAAGCATTCACGGTGTCTGGGAATCTTGAAAACTGCATCGTGCATTATCAAAAATGCGATCAGAGTCTATATTTCGAGGACATCATAGCTTTAGAGAATCCTAAATTAGCAGCTAACCGCAAAGACCGTTCTAAAAAGTTGCCCGTCCAGCCGACACTAAGCAACGTAAGCACGGCGTCCCAGAGAAGCAAGTGTCCAGATTTCACGGATATTTCACTTGGTGCTGACATGGACAGAATCCAAAAATTAAAAAACTCGTCTGCTTTGCAGAATCAGTCCCTGAAACGTGCCAGACGGAGTGTAAGCGGTGCAGCCAGGAACTATTTGGTAATGTTCTGCGCCTATCTTGTGTGTTCCTTGCCACTGATAATCTGTGCTTTTCCAGGTGCCTTAGGAAACATATCTCCCCCAGACAGACTGATCACACTGTTCTTCTGTCGTCTGCTGTTCTGTGTGAACGCGCCTATATATCCGGTTTGGTACCTGTTGTTCAGCAGACGAGTACGGAAATGTCTCAGCAAAATGAGTGAAAGTTTGTTATCATGTTTCAGCATCAGAAGATAATGCAGGGCACGATTCAGGAGTGAAAATATTATCAGGGAAATATGTTGTAAATGTTAATAATTAACCACAGTGTTGATGTCTAGAGGCCCAGGGGCCAATTACCAACAGGATGAATAAACTTGGGAAGTGATATGCAGGCCATTACGCAGAATTTTCTTTAGGGGGGTGCATTTGTGAAGGCCCGAATGTTTTATTTTTGTTTTTAACGTTATTCTAGTAAATTAGCTTCAATCCAAATTTGCATTTACGGACCTCGACAGATTTAGGGGGGTGCGTGTACACCCGTCGCACACCCCCCCCCTGCATACTGGCCTGATATGTTATTAATTCTATTCTTTATCAGGCACGGCTGAAGCAAATTAACATTGAAGTGGGTTGGGGGTAGGGGTGCTAACAGAGACATCGAGAAGCTAACAGATCTAGGCACGAAGCGCAGTTTCAAGCGGATACGAACTCATGCTTGATTCAGAATTATTGGGGGCGGGGGCGCACAAGAGCCCCCTGTCCCGCCGTGCCTGTTTATAGGTACCAACTTTGACACTGAAGATCAACAGATTGTTGTTTCAAACCCTGACCATCGTAACTTACCACTTTATCTTATTTCAGAATCAAAAGATAACACAGAGCAAGATGAGTAGTAGTTTATCGTTTTGAATTGGAGTATTTATCGAAATAGGCAAAGTACAGAAACAAAACAGAATTACTACACGACACTGATGATGCCTTTCCTTACATTATCGTTTGGAAATTATTGTGCCTCTATACAGTATTTTACTGCATGTCTTATATTGCAAATATTATTTTATCTACATATACTCTTGTATCCAAATGTTAAAATATTGTTATTTAATCTACAAATCGTCAGACTCATACGACAACTGCCTAAGTAATTTTTTCCCCATTTTGAAAAAAAAAAGTTCCTGGCTGCCGTTTAGGATTATAAAAGTGTCTAAAGTCACTTAGTTCTGATAGGCAGTATTACAAAAATGCATTTAATTGGTCAAAAAATTATGTTATGACTTAATGGCATAGTGTTAATGGAAGGGAGAAAATGTATCAAATTCAAGTTGACCACAAAAAATTAGTTGGGCAGTTATCGTGTAAGTCTGACGATATTAAATGTCAAAATAATGTAACACTGATAATAATGTTAAAAAAAAATTATTGACAGAAATTATGATTGTCTTTAGTTAGTTTGCTCTTTAGAGACCATCACAAAACAAAATTATTGTTTCGTTGTTAACATCTTGTTCATTGGGTATACGTGTGAAATGATGATTTGTATAAACACAGTTGATTTAAAAGAAGAAAAAAAATTCAGAACACGCCATCATCATCATCATCAATAAACACCTTTAACATTTCTAAAAGCCTGCTTCCAAGAGCATAACCCCAGAATCAGTCTATAATCAGAGGCATTTTCTTATTTCTTATGTGTGTGTGGGCGTGTTTGTGTGCGTGTGTTCGTGCGTGTGTAGAACAACACCTCTTAATTTTTAAAACAAATTCAGTATGCCTACATAAAACATTATTTGGAGAAATACTTTCACCTTGTTTATAAAATCAAAAATTTCATCCCAACAATCCATATTTTAATTTTATCATTCAGAGAATCTACCCCAATATTGAATTGTGATCGAATCTTTAACATTAATTCTGTGATTTTTAAAATAATTTTCTTATACAGGGTGTCCGAGAATTCCCTGTACAACTTCTGTCTGTTATTAAGTCAATCACAAATAGTGCATATATTGAATGCTTGTAACATTGTTACTTCAGTAAAAGAAACTTTGGAAACTAATGATTCTAAAAAATCTTATTTAATAATCCTACCTGTGCCATCATAAACTTCATTCAAGGATGAAACTGTACAGATAATTTTCGGACACCCTGTAAAATGTTATTTCTTTCTAGAAAAGTCCACCGTAAAATGTCTGTTTGAACATTGTAACAATTTTATTGTTCCATATAGATAACAATGAACATGCCAATAACATTATTTGCTACTAAACGATGGTGTTATTTTATGAATTTTATTGTATTGGTCACTAATCAAAAACAATCATTTTTGTTTTATGACATGTACATTTGAACAAGCTTTGAATCATATCCATATATGTATATTTTATTAAAATAAATGTTAAATTCGGTTATTTGTTCTCTTGTTAATGAGTTTGTCATAAAAAATATATATTGCATCAAGCCATAGAATGACTCAGTTTCAGACCTTACGAATAACCCAAACTTCTACAAACGAATCGTTTAAACCCCCAGAAGAAATTCATATTGGGAGGGGGTTCGGGCTGTTCCTTTTTCTGAACATCATAATTTGCCGGTGAATAATTCAACAATGAATAAAAAAAACATATTTATGATAATTATAGTTTCCAAAACCCCTGCAATAGTATGTTTGTTAAAACTTGAATTCATCGTCATTAATGGTGCTCAAATTTCATTCATTTTACTAGTAAACAGTTTGCCATTTCAGAAGACCATATCTAAACGTTTGTCATTATAATTGAAAACAGTTTGTATGGTAATACATTTCCAGCCCAATTACATTCTATAACTAAACGCCATTATGAATTCACTTGATATGGCTTCGAAATGCATTACGTGATCTTCACACTATTTACCAACTTATCAAGAACCAACTCATTTAAATAAAAGGTTAGAATAAATACTATTGACTGTGTCATGTTTGCACCCATGAAAGCGGTTACCAATAAAACAAATAAAAAACACAGATATCTGTTTTTGATGTCTTTATATGGCATCGGTTATAAAGAAAGCGTTTCTCAACGCCCTAACATATTTTCTTTACCTCGCCTACTCACTTTCGCCTAGAACACCACAGGGCTGTAATTATTATAGTAACAACAAAAACACAATGTAGCTCAGTGGTACGGCATCGGATTATGTGAGATGGATCGAGTGAGAGCTCGAACTACCCCATCCCCGCAATTGGCAACCTTTACACTTGGTTAGCCAAACCATATATTGATAACAGGCGCTAAAAGTGTGTCCCCGGCAGTGTACTCTCCGGATCTTCCCTTCCGGATCTAGTGGTCTATAAATAGTATATTATATCAAAGGTTGTAGTACATGCATGTGTTCTGTGTGGTAACATGCATATAAAAGAATCCTTTCTAAACTAGTATTTTTTTTTTTGTCCTTCCATTCCACGTCTGCTGTGTACATTCCGTCTGCTGTGTACATTCCACGTCTGCTGTGTACATTCCACATGACGTCTGCTGTGTACTCCATGTCTGCTGTGTACATTCCAGCCCAATTACATTCTATAACTAAACGCTATTGTGAATTCACCTGATATGGCTTCGAAATGCATTACATGATCTTCACACTATTTACAAACTCATCAAGAACCAACTCATTTGAATAAAAGGTTAGAATAAATACCATTAGCTGTGTCATGTTTGCACCCATGAAAGCGGTTACCACGTCTGCTGTGTACATTCCATGTCTGCTGTGTACTCCATGTCTGCTGTGTACATTCCATTTCTACTGTGTACTCCACGTCTGCTGTGTACTTTCCACATCTGCCGTGTTCTCCATGTCTGCTGTGTACATTCCATGTCTGCTGTGTACATTCCATGTCTGCTGTGTACATTCCATGTCTGCTGTGGATATTCCACATCTGCTGTGTACATTCCACATCTGCTGTGTACATTCCACATCTGCTGTGTAATCCATGTCTGCTGTGTACATTCCACATCTGCTGTGTACTCCATGTCTGCTGTGTACTCCATGTCTGCTGTGTACATTCCATGTCTGCAGTGTACATTCAATGTCTGCTGTGTACATGCCATGTCTGCTGTATACATTCCATGTCTGCTGTATACATTCCATGTCTGCTGTGTACTCCATGTCTGCTGTGTACTCCATGTCTGCTGTGTACATTCCATGTCTGCTGTGTACATTCCATGTCTGCTGTGTACATTCCACGTCTGCAGTGTACTCCACGTCTGCTGTGTACATTCCACGTCTGCTGTGTACATTCCACGTCTGCTGTGTACATTCCATATCTGCAGTGTACATTCCATGTCTGCTGTGTACTCCACGTCTGCTGTGTACTCTATCTGCTGTGTACTCCACGTCTGCAGTGTACTGCACATCTGCTGTGTACTCCATGTCTGCTGTGTACTCCATGTTTGCTGTGTACGCCATGTCTGCAGTGTACATTCAATGTCTGCTGTGTACATTCCATGTGTAAATTCAATTATTATTTTATTTTAAAGAATCTGAGGAATTGGCATCATATTATTGCCCCCTCCCTAAATGCATTTTCTGGATCTGCCACTGATATATCCATTACACACATAACACCTATATCTACATGACTAAGGGCCACAAATATGATGAATTTTGCACTTTGACAGTGTGAAATTCAGCACACATGTAGTTTAAGATACGGAAATTCATATAAGCTGTGGTGCCAGGTACCTGGCCACCATCTTCAATATACATACACTCTGTATAGCATTAGGCCTACTGACGTCCCTGCCAGTCTCTTCATAGGATTTAAACTTAACAAAAAGCTATGTATTAAATAATTATATTGAGTCTTTTATTGGCCACAGTATGTTTTAATACCTAGTAGAAATAAATCAAATGCCAGGTAGTGGTCATAATTCCTGCATCTCCGTTCAATCAATGTGTGTTAACACACGTCTATTTTAGACCATTTTAATTAACAAAATGCCCACTGAATATACAAGTATTAAACCATCTGATACTTTGTAGCAAACATCAGAGCCATAATTATCAACCATAGTCTTTCTCAATCTAATATCTTATTAAACCAAACTATATTTGCACTATGGCTTTAATCCACTGGTATATATGGTTCAATGTCCTTAAAAAAACCCACCAAAAACAACAAAATAACAAAAACAAAAAGGTTGCATAGAGAATACAAGGAATTTTATTTGGGTGTAATGGAATTTTGCTGAGTCCTATTTTGTATTAATACATGGATATGTATACAAAGCCATGTAAAAATTAATACACCTTTTAGATTCCTTTGTCTTTTTCATGAGAGTGTTGAATGATACTAGTGGTGATTTCTAGTGTATGTTTCAAAAACTATTTTTATTGAGAAATACTTATTTTGAATATTTCACTAAAGCAATTTTCACCCAATATCTAACTGGAAAAATTAAATATAAATTAATGAGTTGAAATATACACACATATATACATTGTCACATGTTGATCATGTTATTTGAAAGTGAAGGCAAAGCTATTGGGGGATGGTGACTGTAGACAGGGAAAAATCTGTTAAAAGAGAGAAAATACAGGGAAGTTTAATTTAAAAATTCTGTGGGCACCTGGTAAAGGGAAAAAAAGGTATGATTGCAAAAGAATATACAATTATGGCTTTATAACAGAAAAACATGATGCCTAATTATAACAAAACAAACCCACCCTAACTTAAAAAACACAAAATAACAAAACAAAAACCCCCAACAAATAAACAAAATTAATAAAATGGTTAAAAAAAAGAGTTTTTTTTAATTCAAGTATAATTTAATATACATCACACAGGTCAAAGAAAATCAAACAATTAATAAAGAAGACATTGTAGTTAGAGATCTGGTGCAGCAAATAAATTGCTTCGTTCTAGAGGACTAAACAAGTCTGCACCGGTGAGATCAATAACCAGTCACAAGAATCACAGTCGGGCTTAATTGGTTACTATGGTTTCACAAGCAGTCTGGTTTCAAGAAAATGATGTACGTATCTGAGCTGCGCGTGGCTTCGACCTGAAAGAAGACAAGACCAATATGAAGAGATTACAATTAGCAATGTAGACTCTATTAGAGTATTACTGTACAGTCGAACCTGTTTGTAACAACCACAAACAAGACCAATATGAAGAGATTACAATTAGCAATGTAGACTATTAGAGTATTACTGTACAGTGGAACCTGTTTGTAACAACCTCACACTAGACCAATATGAAGAGATTACAATTAGCAATGTAGACTCTATTAGAGTATTACTGTACAGTCAAACCTGTTTATAACAACCACACACGAGACCAATATGAAGAGATTACAATTAGCAATGTAGACTATTAGAGTATTACTGTACAATTGAACCAGTTTGTAACAACCACACATGAGACCAATATGAAGAGATTACAATTAGCAGTGCAGACTATTAGAGTATTACTGTACAGTGGAATCTGTTTGTAACAACCACACACGAGGCCAATGTGAAGAGATTACAATTAGTAATGTAGACTATTAGAGTATTACTGTACAATTGAACCTGTTTGTAACAACCACACGAGACCAATATGAAGAGATTACAATTAGCAATGTAGACTATTAGACTATTACTGTACAATTGAACCAGTTTGTAACAACCACATATGAGACCAATATGAAGAGATTACAATTAGCAATGTAGACTATTAGAGTATTACTGTACAGTCGAACCTTTTTGTAACAACCACACACGAGGCCAATACGAAGAGATTACAATTAGCAATGTAGACTATTAGAGTATTACTGTACAGTCGAACCTGTTTGTAACAACCACACACGAGGCCAATACGAAGAGATTACAATTAGCAATGTAGACTATTAGAGTATTACTGTACTGTCAAACCTGTTTGTAACAACCACACTCAAGAACTACTGAATGTGGCTGTTATGAGCAAATGTATTTTATATGCAATTGAATGTATACTGAAATGACAAACAGATGTGTTGTGTTATCCACATTTTTATTAACATATATATGAATGAAGTTGCGGCATCTTTAGATATCAATCATTAATGTTGGACTGTTTGAGTGAAAAAGATTAAATTAATTATAAAATAAATATTAATATATTATTAAACTTTAATTTAATTTAATTTAATTCTGTCCTTTAATTTTCCTTCCTTTAACTATTTCCTATCTCATATTTATAGCATGAATGTTCTTACCTTTGTTTTCTGTTTTATTAAAATTTTCACTGTTAAATGTGAAGAAAAAAAGTCGCCTGTACTACTACTATTATTATTTTATATTATGTAATTAGTTGAGGGTCTCATAAGTTGGAAAACTTGTGCCCAATTCTTTTGGGTATGATTCGTATGCAATAAAATATATTTCAATCAACATCTATTGTTACATTAAAATGTGTTAAAACCCAAACCGAACTGAAGAGATATTTAAAATTATCTTTGTAGGGCTCAAGGAAGAACTAAATAGTCACAAATGTAGTATGATTTTAAATTAATACTCAATTTGTATACCAGACCATCAGCTAAATTGTAATAATATGATATGGATTTTAAAAATGAATTATAATAGATTGCTTTCACCGTGAACATGATTTTTCATATACATGTTTAACTTTAGTTTGGTTCAAGGAAGGATGAAAAGGTAATTACGGTACTTTGGTCCTTCCTAAAAAAAAAATCCCTAAACAAAACCCCCACAAAAAACTAACATTTCTGTTTGAATTATAATAAATTAAGTTAGAATAAAAACAAACCCCTAGTTTTCACTATTAAAAGAAAATCTCAATATAATTTGAATAAAATTAAACAAAATATATTTAATTTTTCTTTATGTGACCGAAACAAAAATTATCCAATGAATGAAAACCAGTGTTCCAATGATTGATTACAGCTGTAAACATAATCCTTAGATTAAAATTACTCAACATTAATTTATTATTGTCAAATTATAAACACTAAAGTACATTTGTAGTTAAATATTCAACATTCTAATACAGCATATTTTGATTGGTTTTGATTAAATATTGCCTTGACGATAACATTTTTTGTAGGCAGTTTATTATTTTCTTTCATTGATAAATGTTTACTTTGCCAGAACTATGATAACAATGGCATAGGATATACAAATAATGCTCTTGTCATTTCTAGTTAACGTAGTGATCGATGGTATTACAGATAAATGTTTACTGACTGCGATAAAGCAAAAACATATGTATTGTATTCTGCATTCAAAACACAAATGTAACAATATTTAATTGTTACCGGTGGGTACTCTTGAGAAAATAGTGATTTCACATGTTGAGTCATACAATTTTGAGCTATATATACATTGTATATTATATAATTGTTGTAAGACAATTTTCTGAAACTAGAATAAGAAACAAAGGTTGTTTTAACTGAGCCCAGTGATGATGGTGAGGGATTTATGTCAGAATGACCATATGATTGATGTCCAATAGCCGATGATAAGATTAAAATCAATGTACTCTGCAGGCTTAGTTAAATAAAACAAACTTTACTTTACATTTGCTGGTGGTGGAGTGAGGTACGGGGGTGGGGGTTGTTCAGTGAATCCAATGGGTTATTTAAGGAAAGAATTTTTTTTAACAAGCCCTCCAACACACCATTTATTTAGTGGCTGTTAAAGTGTCAAACATATGGTGTGTTTTGACTCTTGGTCATCAGAGGAAACCCACTACTGCCATATAGGCTTCATTTTCTGATTAGCAGCAAGGGATCTTTTATATGCACTATCCCTCAGACTGGAAAGCACATGCAATGGACTTTGATAAATAATTTATAAACCACAGGTTGGTGCAAGTGGCGTATACCTACACTTCGAGATTAAAAAGCCCATGCCTGAACTGAGGTTTGATCCCAATAACTGTCTCATACCTAATAGCTGATGATTAAACAAAGACATCTTTAAACAAACATTCCTTTCCTTTGTCACTAATAGTCGCTTGAATATCTCTTCCATTAACATTTTCTACTTAACACTGACATTTATTAAAGGCTTTCAGTGTTAATTTACTGAGAGACAACAAGATCAATGTGATGTAACTAGATAAATATTGGATTCCACACAAAAGCTTCCGTTGCTTTGACAACTGAACACACACTGATCAATTGATTTCAACTAATAAGTTCACATTTCAACAACAAGGTACGTCAATAAGTCAAATAAGCAATCAACCTGCTACGATGTACAAAGTGAGTTCTTATTAATATTGTTAGTGGCAGGACCTGGTGCTGTTGTGATTAGGTTACACACACGAAATAAGGTAGGCAGTGAGTTCAAATCCTAACTGAAGCACGGATTTTTAATCCGAGTCAGATAGACTACACAGCAAGACATGATGAAGAGATGAACAACCACTTAATAATCACCTGTCTACAACTCAAATTACAATTTATAAGATGTTTACTGAATGTGTATTTTGTAAATATGGTTACTATATACATTTTAGTTGTACTTGGGTGCATCCTCAGGGGTTTGAAAACAGCATTCAGCAACTTGTAATATTTTGTGCACTCTTCCCCACCCCATCCATTCATCCCAATAATTTTGACAGGTCTGACTGAGCTGTCAGATTTGGTTTTCTGTTTCTCTATGCCAGAGTAATAGAATCTATCACCGTTGTGAGGTATAGACAAGGCAATTCCAACCCAAGGGAGAAAATGTGCTTGTGAGG
>JAULBS010135676.1:0-13079 GCA_032355785.1 Symmetromphalus regularis | reverse complement strand
CCCACGGACAAAATAGGCTTGTCAAACCACCCTTACCTAAAATCACATCGGAAAATAACCAATTTTAGGTCCAAATTCGGTCAAATTTTGGCCACATCGGCTATATTAGTATTCTTTTGTCAAAAATAGTTGTTTTTAGGAGTCAGAACCTTCATAGATATAAAATGCTAAAACCAAACTGACAATTTGAAAAAAATCTGATTTTTGACTGCGTTTTTTGGACTCGGCACCACCTTTTCCATACAATAGGCTCGTCAAACCTTTCTTACCTAAAATACGAGAGCAACTATATCTGTATGCAAGGAAAGTAACCAATTTGGGGACATTTTGAGTCCAAATGTGTGCCAAAATTTGGCCACAATGATGATATTAGTATCCTTATGTCAAAAATAGTTGTTTATAAGATTTAGAAGTTTCAAAAATATAAAATAGTTAAACCAAACTGACAATTTGAAAAAATCTTATTTTGGGCCAAAAATTGGCCAAAATGGCAATTTTGTCTGAAGTAGGACCAATAAGACTGCTTTTTTGGACTCAGCACCACTTTTTCCATATAATTGGCTTGTCAAACCTCCCTTACCTAAAATTCTATCTCTTAGACTAACCCTGATACATCGTTCAGTTAGTCACTTAATTTGTTTGACAATCCAACGATGTTAGAATCGTAACGCAAAAATATCATACCTGGATAAAAACACTGGAAGCTGAAGAAACGTGATGATTTCAGTATTCCGGCGGGAAAAATTTGCGGGAAATCATACGATGCACTAAACATACAAAGTATTACGTCACTGTTGACCTTCATCTCTAAGTGTAGCACTTAATATAGTCCGGTTAAGAAAGAGATCTCTTTTCGATAATATAGAACATTTTTTAAAAAGTGAATCATGTAATAAATTGGCTGTTTGTTGATTTATTAACCCAGTCTTTATATCATTATTGCTATAATTAGCAGTAACGGATTAGCCCCCGCCCCCTCCAAATTTTGAGAGTTTTTATAAAATTACTACATGTATTATATTTTTTAAATGTTTATTATTATTTTAACGTTAAAGAATCCGCGGACTTGTCGTATTAGGAGGGAAAAGACGTCAGTTTATTATATTTAAAACGCTATTAAACACATGTTTATTTGAAATGCATTATTAAACATAATAAAAAGATATTTATTTATTTATTTGATATTAAAGATACACTTATTTAGATATGAATTTTCATTTTTCATTTTTTTTAAAGATATTTTTTGCAGAATTTGCATTTGTACACTTGTGAAGAAAAAGAACAAGAGAAAAATGATTTTGATGGTAAATTATATGAAATGGCTGATCCAGTGTGGCAAGTGGTGAAACGGACAAATAGTGAGAATCAAAAGTTACAATTTCATTTAACAAAAATTGTAAAATTAATGATAAATTGTCTTTTTTTTTTTGCCAGCTTATTGTAAATTATTACCAGATGTTATATAATAGTTTTAAATTTCCAAAGCAATCATTTTAAAACAAGCTTATAATTAGTTTTATTAATTTATATAAATTTTATTTATAAATGTTTGTGTAATTTGCAATAAAAATGTATTTTTTGTTATTTATGTTTGCTTTACTTTTATAAACTTACATTTTTTCAAATTTAACATAAATCATTAATGAGAAATGACATGGCTAAGAAGGGATAATACAAGTATAGGACTGTATTGTTCTGTATTTTTCTGTTCAACCATTATTTAAAAAAAAGTTTTTTTTTGTTTTTTTAGGTTTTAATTAGTTTGTAAAAAAGTCAATTTTAGTGTTCAATATTTAGGTAAGTGTAGGAGTGCTGTATCCAATTAAATTAAGTATGACTAGGGGCGTGTACAGAGGGAGGCTCAACAGGCTTGAACCCCATAAAATACTGGTTAAAATTGTTTTATCAACACAATCGTCCGTAACTATCGTTTAATATATATGATAATAATAACACAATATAATTAAGTGTGTCCATACAAATCTAATTGCTGCTAACAATAATACTTTCTCACATAACATTATTAAACCTATGCACTATTAAACCCCACCCCCTCCAGTATCCCAAATTCTTGCACACGCCCTGATGGCCGCAAATTTGTTTTATATTATATTATTTGTAAGTCGTCAGCTATTTCTGGATATATGTCGGGCTCTATTGTTGTACATAGATTAAGGCATCTGTATCCACCCATTCCCTAAAATTGGGCAATGAATTTATCAAACCAAATTGTTTAGAAAAGTTGCTTTCATGTTCAAAACTGTAGTTTCCATATTATCTAAGATGTTGCACCAAATTTACTTTATTCTTTGTATATCAAAAGTGAATGTTGTTTTGTTTCTTATAACCTTTTTTTAAAAATACTACTTGCTGAAAAGTTTTTTTCCCCCGTTTTGTTTAATTAAAAAAAAAAAAACATTGTTAAAATTTAATATACAATAGATGATGTTGCAAAAGTTATTTAAAACAATTCTACTACTGATAATGGTCAGCAATTGATTTTTCATTTTAAACGAGATGTTCCATCAGTTTATCCTTAGTTCTTTAAATGCGTGTAATATAGCCTTTAAGTAAATTTATATGGGGCGGAGTGGGGGTGGGTGGGTGGGTGTACCACCTATATAAAAAAAGAAACTTTTCACACCACCCCATCTACTTTTATAAAATATGCTCATGTCTCCCTACCAAGGTTAATACACACATGGATTTGATACCAAAATGACCCCCCTACCGCATAATTTATTTATTCACAAACCCAGTGCTCAACCCAAGCTGTTTGTTCATTGATGTATTATTTCATTTCAGTTTACTGGAACTTGAAATGGCTGGAAATGTCATTTATACTTAGCAAAATGTTTGCTATATGCAAAAAAGGTAATGCTACTAAATATTGATTATATATTGAAAGGGGAAGGGGTATGATATTAATTTTAAAATCTTAAAATTGAAATGGAGGGACTCTACTTCGCGTCACTGGAAGTGGAACATCAAAACACTAGCGTTTTTCAGTTGAAAAATAAGTGCCAAAAGGACAAACAACTGCCTTTCAAGAATTTCTCAACGTGTACATGATACACAAAGTATTTTACTTCATAACGTTTTGGATTATATGGTTGCTACGGTAACAATAATCTTAACTGAAAAGTGCAAAAAACCACCTAAAAATCGTTGTTATTTTTCGTATAAAAAATATAATATTCAGTATATCTTCTTGAAATTTTGTATAAAAAAATAGGTTATTTCCAAAACCGTTATCCTTTTTTTTCTACAATCACAAGAAGTAAAGTTATTATTAAAAACGATGGTGCCATTCTGACGTGACGCGAAGTATAGTGATTGTTCGTGGGAAAGTGTAACTTTTTAAGACTACTAGTCCCCCAGGCGAGTGAATAAAAATTCATAATATCTACCCCGGCACGTGCATACACATGCGTGAACCCATACCTCTATTCCTGAATCAGCCCCCACCCCCTGAATTCCGCGGAATAATTTTCCGAATTGGCATCCCTGCGCAGAATTGTTGTACGTCCGCGGAAAATAAATTTTCATTCAGAAAACTAGCAGAATTTGTAATTTACCGTGGATTGGGTTTTTTTTTTTTAATCACCTCACAATGAATATAAACGTCACATTTTTTGGGGAAAATAAACAGAAGCACGGAGCTAAAAAGTTGTTTGTTTAAAGTAGGTAACATATTAACTGCGGCTAGTAGTGCAGATGCTAAACACAATAATTGTGCATTTTATGAGAAAAGCATAAAATTTCTATTATTGTTAGTGCATACCATACGGTTTATTTTCAGATATGGAGGGAAGTAGGATTTGACCTATGAAGACCGTGAGAAATGATTACCAAATATAACGAAATCTTAAGATTAGCATACTAGTAAAATGATGTCTCAAATATGAGACATCACATGGTGTTCATTTGCAAATTTCAACCGATTGCTTATTTTTTGGGTCAATTTTGACCATGACCTAAAAGCATTTCCGTGAATTTTGGCAATCTCAAAAGTATCACCAACTGAATGGACATCCCCAATTTAGTTGGAAATGTTTTTTTCTACACTGTTTGGTTCCAAAATTAAGCGCTTTTGACTGTTAGACCAGGACTGGCGGCCATCTCGGCCATGTCGCAGAAAATAGCTAATTTTGCCGCACAATTCAGGGGGGACTGCTGAATATACTCACGCGTGCGCTATGTACAAATTTGACTTCTTTTTTCAAAAACATACTTTACTGCATCATCGGTTCACCGTAATGTCAACACACCATAAGGCGTAGACTTTTCACTCCTTGATCCTCGAGATAACATTCATTTCAACAATATAACTTCTAATGAACATCACAGCTGAAGGATGAAAACCCCACCACAAAAAGCAGCTATACTATCTATTATTTTCGTCAAAAAGCCTTTTTCAAAACTTTCCTTATAAGAAGAATCTAAAAATAATAACAGGTTAAGAATTCACCGACGCTCACGCCCACTACACGTTTGACGCAATAAGGCGAGGTTACTATGTCGGGGATTCCCTTTGACATGAACGTCAAAGCCACAGATTTCCAGTGGGAGGCTGCCTACAAGTGTTCTGTGTAGTTTCAGTGTTCAAATTTCGGGTAGTAAATAAAAGTACACCACATCCACATAGTGTTAACAATCACATTGTCCATCTCTGAATCTGACTGTCCCAGTGTGCGAGGAACTAAAGGCAGTCCCACAGAATTTAAGGGGCTTTGTGGTCTAAACATAGATTACGAATGAAACTTGCATGCATTTGTTATACTAGATCTCGTTTTCATATCACGAAGACATTTTAAATGAACCATGATATAGGGAATTCCATGTAGAGTTGATCGATTTTTTTCACATTTAAAAAAAAAAGTCTAATTTCAAGATCGGAACTCACCGTGAACTATTAAAATAATATCTATATCGAACAAACCACCCACAACATACTACACAATGCCAAAGAATTGTTTTCCCTCTTTCCTATCATTGTTTAAAAAAAAATCAAGCAAAATTAAAAGGCTACCTCTAACAATACAATAATGAAATGAAAAGAACTGCCGTGATTTCAAAACATACAATACTTAAATAAAAATTAAAAGAACTGATTTCAACAGATTAAACAAAATTTCTTATGAAATTTACATATAATTATATAGTAGTAAAACATAAAAAGGTAATTTCGGAACGGATGATCTGTTAAAACGCATACTCCCACGGACCCTTGACCGAATTAATTTGCAAACAAAGAATTAAATAGAAATATTTCATTAAACTACTTACGTAACTACCGCATCTTGCTCATTATCAATATTTAAAAAATAATAATAAAATATGCTCAGGGACAAATAAATCATAAACTCGACATGGAATTCCCTATACCATGGTTCAGGTAAAAGCTTAAGATAAATAAAGAATTAAACGGTGTAATCGCAGATTAGTTTAAAATGTCACATTGCAACTTGTTCAACTTGATCTGCTCTCGCTGAGGTTAACAAATTACATCCGGTATGTCAATTATCCATTTGCCAGGTTTTAATTGGATAAAACTAACTCTTTCACACGACTGGAATACGTCCCAATATATGCCGAAAAACCAAATGAATAGCCACTGCGTTACAAATACCGTCTTTCCATAGTCAAAAACAAACCAGTTGTGGTGTTTACAGTTATAAAAACAACTACAGGGGTAACAGTGTAAAAAATAATGGTACAGCTAAAGACTGCCAAAGGCAACCAAGAAGAACCGTTACTTATGCAGAAATAATCATTTTAAAAAGTGGTATACCATGGCAGTACCGTGTGCGCCACTTCTGAATAATTAAGTAATCAACTATGAATTTTCTTCAAAAATACAGAAGTTGAGACAATGTATGCACTTCATACAAGTACCACCTATCCACTTTCTGTATTGAAAATTTTTAAAATAAAAGAAACAAATAAAACACTTTTTAAAAACATTTTATTAAGACAAGACAGTAATATGTGACAATGATCAATATATACAATGTGGATGAGTGAGTCACAGCACCAATGTGCACATACACGCCACTTATTTCAAACTGAGTGAAAACGCATTTTAATGATTTGTACTGTACAAATATTACTATAGTTTTGTAATGATAAAAGCCTGCACTCGTGACAAATTTGAAAAAAATTATAGATGTTTTGATTTGTGTACCAAAAATACTTTTATTAAAAGTTAACTTCGACTTACATTTATGGCACATTATAAAACAACGTATATTGTATGAGAGCACGAACACTCAACATGGAACAGACAAGAGTTACTGATGATCACGTTTATGTTTACTCAGATTCAAATAGACATGACAGTACCATACAATGTTCACAATCATGAGTAACTTGTAAAACAAATGCGAGTGGCAGGTATGAAACAGAAATTCCTAAAAATGATTCTTCAAGTTTGCAAAAATATGATTATGAAGAAGAAAATAATAAAATGACATGATATGATAAAATATTAAGACATGCTTAAATTGCTGATGGTACTGGTGAAAATGAGATGACCTGTTGTGTCAAGATCAAAAAATGCCTCTTTTACAGATTAAAAAAAAATTACTTTTTATAATTGTTCAGTAATCGATGTTCGTAAGGAAAGAATTCTTTCTTTGTTTCAAATTAATGCTTCAAAAATTGAGAAAACCTCATTAAAACTGCAACCTCTAAAACTTTTACTCAACAGTACTGACAAATATTTGCATTATAATGATTACTGAACAGAACTGACAAATATTCGGACTATACACAATATATATTTCCGTTATAACCATTCCCGTATCACAAGATGTAGCATTATGTTGGCCTCGCTGTGATCACAGTACTGATGACAGGTCACTGAATGAGACTGATCACAACTGTACACTCGTGGCGGTGCACAATCAAATACTGTTTATCTGCGGTATGGGTGGTACTGCTGGGCACCTTGTCCCGGTCGTGGAGTGCCATAACCTGCACCACCGCCACTGCCTCCGCCACCACCGTAACCAGGCTGTTGTGCGTCAGGGCTGCCATATGCTCCAGGGGCACCTGCTGCTGCACCATAGCCAGACTGATCTGGGTAACCTGCTGGAGAAAAAATTAACTAATTAAACCTACTGACAGTCTGCGTGAATGTTGCCATATGTTCAAGATAAGCTGGGCCAGCCACTTGTTAACATGATTATTTACTAGTTCTCAATGGTCTTACTGAATTTACCATATACCACAAGAACTAGAGTGATGAGTATCTAGTACGAAGGGCAAAAATCGCTTCCTGTACATAATAAAAAGGGGATCGAGTAGCCCTTTACAATTATGTCATACAGAGCAAATCTGCTGCTGAGTTACTTTCCGGTTACTCATCTTAGAGCATTGGCTGGAAGGAATTTTTTTCTATAGGCCTGCTGAAAGGGACAAATCTAGGTCCACAACACGAAACCTCACCTTCATGTTCTATTAGTACCAGTAAGGTTAACGTTAAATCCAATAAGAACATTGGAATAGGTGAAACCACAATGCATTATGCTTGCATCCGAGACTATTCCACATCTATTAACAATTTAAGTGAGGCTGGTAATTTATCACTAGACAGAATAACAAAAATGTATAGTAAATTTGTATAGCAAACTTGACAAATTTCTATGAAAGTGAATATCTGCATTCCCACCTAACAAGATATAGCTGCTATGTGCTGTAAGACTTATTAGACCCTTTAGTAAAGTTTGTTTTATTTAACGATGCCTCTAAGAGCACATTGATTTTTATCTTATCATCAGCTATTGGGAGGTCAATCATATGGTCATTCCGACATTTTGGGGAATTCCGCTGCTGCCACATAGGCTACTCTTTCTGATAAGCAGCAACAAGGGGTATTTTATATGCAGTCCCACAGACAGGACAGCACACCACCATGGCCTTTGATGAACCAGTAATGAACAATTGGTTGGAAAGGAAAATAGCCCGAACTGGTCCACTGAGAAAGATTGATACGAAGACCGGTTCACCATCTGACCCTTCAGATGCTATCTGCTAGCAGAACTTACCTTGACCTCCACCAGGGCCTCCAAACTGAGCCTGAGAAGGGTTCGGTCCGTATGACCTGTTGGGTCCATAACCACTAGCTTCTTGTTGGTACTGCCCCATACCTGCAGCAACAAACGGCATGCTTAGGTACCGATGTCAACTCAACACCTGACCAGCCATAACGAGGCTGGCCCCAAATGTGACTGCCCGTCCATCTGAGGAATTCAACCATTCATCACCACCCAGACCCACAAAGTACAAACAGCTAGCACTCAGCCACTACTAACAATGAATCACTTCAACAACATTATGTGCATACAGACTGGCTATATCTTGTTATCTAAACTATCAAAGTCAGAACATAAAAGTCAAGAATGCAGATTACTCATATTTAACAGTATTCTATGTCGTTTTTTCACTGCTATGCAAATACACAAATTCCATTTGGCAACATGTGAACAAATTTCAAATTCAGCATATTTTCTATTATATTAAACTAAACCATTTTTCTATTATCAGCAATAACGTGTAATCCAACATAACAAACCTTGAGCGGCTGGAGGCTGCTGAGCAGCATATGGGTCGGCTACTGGTGCCGCCTGCTGGCCTCCATAGTTACCACTGTATCCTTGAGCACCTTGACCTTAAACAAATCACAATTCACAAACTTTAAACCAACTCATTCTGAATACACAAAACCTGGGCTTACACCAAAATGTTATACTCTCACTGATGTTAGCAGGTTTGTCCACCTTTTCCCCCACCTCGTTACCTAGCATTTACAAAACTACACAATTCATTTTTGTAATGAACAGGGTGAAACATTGTTAGTGATCTTTGTAGAAATGGTCGGAATAAGAATTATTTCAGTTTTATCAGGAAAGTTATTGATCAATTAAGAACAATGTGCTAGAAGAGGAAGTAAAACCCAAAGTGAGATATTTATTTGCTATTCAAACCCATTTCTTTTAAATCAGTCCTATCATAATAAATAGTTCATAAATATATGGAAAACTCATAACAGCAGAGCTTACCAGTTTATTTTCATAAATCACAAATTTTCTTGAAAAATGGCTGACATACATTCAAACCAAATATTGACATTAAACTTTTAAAATGTGTTTGGGTGAACTGAGTAATCTAATGTGATTAACTACATAAGCTAATTAATACACAATAACCTAATTAACATAAAATCTAAAATGGTCAAACTTCATTAATTCAAATGCGAATTAGTATTGAACATTTACTTTATTGCTCATCAAACCTGACGAGACATTCCAATAATCTAAAGGACTAACAAGACAATATAATATGCCAGGACACCATTCACCATTTTTCCTTCTTGTTTGTCAAGTTTAAACAAAACAAACAAAATCTTAAAAATCGACAAGCTAGTCTTTAAAATCATTTCATGATAACCGTTACCTGAAACTACTTGACATTCAGTGTAAATGTAATTCACATAAAACTAATGATTGGCTACATTCGAAATAAACCATGTAACCTTCAGTTTTCTTAAGATTTTCAATACTTTGCTGTTCGTATTTAAATTCTTGAAGGATGACCATTAACATTTTAAATGTGCATAACATTAATATATAGCTATATAATTAACATTAACTGAAGCAGTAAATTATCGTAATGTCACTTTAAAATTAAGCAGCAACCAATAACATGTTCATAATAAAACAAAATATTCTGTTTATTTTATTTTAAAAGAAGTTATTTTCTCATCACAGATTCTTTTGTGTGTTACGAGATGATCTGGGTACTTGAACAACTAGATCAGAAAATGAACTGTTTCATCAAAATTTGTTATTGGTTGTTACTAAAATATCAGCACTAACTATAGGTATATCTATGACAAGTTCTAATATAAATGAAAAATCTTAGATTAATCTAAGTTTTCACTTTTACTACATGTAAATAACGTAAACATATAATGAGCAGCCAGGAATGAATTGTTTTTCTTTTCTTTTTTAAATGATCTCAAGTTGAATATAATTAATAACCACAAGTCAAGCCAAAACAGTAACAAATACACACACATTCCTGACTACTCTCAACAAATTGGAAAAAAAGGCATGGGCTTAAGAACACAACACGATTTAAAACTAATGAAGTTTTGTACTACTTCACACAGATCTAAATCTTTTTATACAAATGCCTTTCAGCCCATACATTTTTTTTTTAAATACACTAAGGTGGACACTTCCATAAATTTATAAGACAATAAATGGAAGCCCAGCTCTGATACCAATACCAGGCATCCAACTGGCCCAACACGGACAATAAGAAAACACACCAACTTAATTTATTTACAAATGATAAGATTCAGCACAGTATCTATTAGCATTCTGTTTACTAGGATTAAAAGGTTTGCACGCTGTATCAGTAATAAAATGAATGGACTTACAGAAGAGTAATTTATATTGTAATACAATAAAATCTTCCACACAAACTTGTTTGTGAAGTGGTGCACTTATACAAAATACTAGGATGATTGCATTGTGTGAAGGTAGAAACTGAGCCAACCAATGTCTGGAAAAGGCTAATGCTTGCGATGATACTTGGAAAGCAACAGAATAAAAACCTAACACAACAAAAGATATTTTCATAACACACATTTTAGCAAGAACATACAAGTTTCAGATGACAAAACAGATGAATTCTCTGAATTAACCATATCACCACAAATAAGGATACTTTATAAAATAATGAAAATACAAAACTGTGAATAAAAACTTTCTATACAGTAAATAGTGACAATTGGTGCAACCAACTAATCACATACCAGTATATGTTCACTTTTCACTAGTAACCGTACCAGTTTTCATATAATAGCTTTCTGACCAATTAGTAAAAAAAAAAATTTAGTCTCAGCAAAAGCCATCAGATTTATGATACTTTTTTTGTTGCATCTCGTCCATTAGGATCATAGAAACTCCAAATTAATCTGTTAATATCTACCATTTAACACTCTTTCTGTTAGAAGTCTGAATTAGCAAACATAACTTGTGATAATTATCACCAAATGATTTTTTAAAGTGAAAGACACAAACATTTCCCCCGTGTACATGAAAATGTAAAACTTCTGATCCCCTCTAAATGAAATGATCACTTCATGTCCTTGGACCAGTTGGACGTCTGTTCTATGGGTATTAACCTGCTGCTGTTACACTCCTACTGACGAGCACAGAACTGCACTCACTGTAATCTACTGCTGGAACCGGCTGGACTGGAAGGGCAACGGGTTGTCTTGGGACAGGGCTCATTGCAGTCTGAGGCAAAGCTACACCCACAGGCTGGGGTTGGGAATACACACTTGTTGGGGGTGAAGCTGTATAGATAGCCATGGAAGGTTGTGAGACACAGATTGCTTGTTGTAGGCCTTCAAATGTCAGCTGCTGCTGAGGGTGTGCTGCGTAAGCCAGAGGATGTTGCTGACTAGACTGTGATACTGAGGGATGGAATGCAAATGCTGCGTGATGTGAATGAGGATGTGTTGAAATTGTAACTAGCTGAGGCTGGTGACCTGGTAAGGGATGCTGTGGAGGTGATCCATAAATTATTGACTGAGGTGGAAGACTCTGTGGTGGAAGATCTGATGGAGGTCTTCCAACCAGATGGGAAGGAACACCTTGTTGATTAATAGGAACTTGCTGAATAAGTACACCATGCTGACTGATAGGAACTTGGATAGGTACCCCATGCTGATTAATGGGAACTTGGATAGGTACCCCATGCTGATTAGTGGGAACTTGGATAGGTACCCCATGCTGATTAGTGGGAACTTGGATAGGTACCCCATGCTGATTAGTGGGAACTTGAATAGGTACCCCATGTTGATTAGTGGGAACTTGGATAGGTACCCCATGCTGATTAGTGGGAACTTGAATAGGTACCCCATGCTGATTAGTGGGAACTTGGATAGGTGCCCCTTGTTGATTGGTTGCAGCTTGGACAGGTAAACTATGTGGATTAATTGGAGGTGGCACAGGTAGATCTTGTGGACTCACAGGACCAGGGGCTGGAGTTCCTTGTTGAGGAACAGTACTAGGACCAGATGATGACCCCAATTGTGGGATCTGACCTGGGGGTGTTTGAGAGACAGAAACTGTTTCCTTCCATGGACCAGATGGACGACCATGCTCTGGTCCAGAGAGAGGTGGACCGTCTGGTGGTCCAGCATGTACGAGGGATTGGACAGGAGGGACTGGGGGAACACCAGGAGGTTGCTGTGAACCAATAGGTTGTGGAAGCTCGGTAGCACCTAGAAGAAAATCCAGAATAACTACACAGTGGTAGACAGTACATCACCAACAAGATTTGTTTCAACCATCAAATATAATCAATTATAATCCACTTTACATTAAAGTAACATTTATTTCAATTATTAGGCCCTTTTATTAAAAAGAAACAGTATAAAAATAATTGTGATAATAGTAATTATCAATTCTTTCTGGCAATGCATGTAATATAAACTCACATATGCTAAATTAAACAGAATGTTAACACAAATGCTAAATCCTTCCTGCTGGTCTTTCAAAAATTCGACAATGCCAATTTAAAATATGACCAACAAAAAGAAAGCAAATACTGGGGACAATATTTCAAAAACACTTTAGTTTTTGAAAAATCCAGGAGTGATAGATCACATGCCTGAAAATGCTTAGGCAGGGCTAAACTTTCGCGCGAATCACCTAATCTGATTCGCGTCAGAATTCGTGCGGGTGTTAAACATCAGAATCCAAATGGAGTCGTGTAAAATATTTCAGATAAAATGAAATCACAATCGAATTAAAAGATTAGCAAAGTACTGTGTCAAATGGAATTATTATTTTTTGTATTACCTAAACTGTTCTCAAGCGTCCAGTCTACGCTGTTTCAAAAGCGTAGCACAGTCCAGATAGCATATATTTTAATCGGAATATGAATTGTCTAACCCATACATTCTAATCAGTGTAACACTGAGAACAGTTTGGATTATCGAGACTAGTCTGGCCTCAAGTTGCCGGACTTCTAACCCGTTTTGATGTACCAAA
>JAULBS010135665.1:0-13080 GCA_032355785.1 Symmetromphalus regularis | reverse complement strand
CTGCCATCAGCAGATGTCTAAATCAAAGAACAATGTTGTTATTGTTGTTGATAATGTTGTCATAAACATACTAAGCTAGTAACATTATTTTGATGCAAATATTATTATACTAGATATCATATATGATCAAGATCATACATTTAAGCCGGATTTTAATAAATTCGCTCCAGATGGGTTTATCCAACATAAGAACTTGGACAAAGAGATATTACAATACACTATACACAATAGAGCTCAAATTGGTCAATACATATACATTTGTTTATTTTGCACTTCACTATTACTGCAATTTTCGATATAATTTTGCCAATATCTGCAATTTAAGGCACTAAGTGGACTCCAGTTGCTCTGTAACCTCTCTGGATGAATTTACTGACTATACAAACATTGAAAAAAATGTATTACAATAGAAAATCCAACTTAAACTTGCGAACATACGCGTGTTTTAGTCTTTCGGGTTATGACACCCGCCATTTTGGACGCCATCTTGATAAACTCAAAATGCTCAATGATGCCAGATGGGCAAAATTCAGATTCTGATTCTACACTACTTCCCCTACCAAAATCAGCAATAACCTGCTTTGGGGTATTTTTGCAAGGTACACCACTCTATCTGCCGGACTATTCAAACTGGAAAGCATAAAAGTTCATTAAATGTTAAAATTATTTATTGTTCTTATAGGCTGGGGGACTAGTAGAAATTCTAACGGGCTAATAAAATTTAATTGGTTCTGGTCCGGCGTGCTAGTGAAAATCCTCCATTTCTCCATTTCTGCATCCCTGCGGTAAACCGATCGACCCCATTTAAAAATTGCCGACTCTAGACCTTTTTTTCCATAAAAACTGAAATTCGTAATTTCGGTCATTTCCTGTTGTTTATTCTGTACCTTTCGGCCTTTTCCGGCAGCTTTTCCGATATCATAATACTGTAACAAGATATTATTCCTGCAAAAATCTGAAATAACACAGGAACTGTATTTGATCATTCAAAAGTCTTTTAGACAGCCTTTTTAATAAATTTATAATAAACTATAAACATGACCATATGTGAAAAGTAAAGCATTAATTACTCCACTTCACACATAATGTTCATGAATTAAAAAAAAAAAAATTCTCCGACCTACCGACCGTATTTTTTTAGCATGTAATAGGAAACAGAGGGTGTTTTTTTTGGGGGGGGGGTTTGGGGTTGGCTTTGCTACAATACACCAATTCGAACATAGGCTACATGTAAAACAATTGAGCCTTTAGCAAAAGTAAATCCGCTGCCGTTACATAGGCTACTCTTTTAGATGCACCATCTCTTGCGGCTTTAGCTATCAGATGTGACGAGAGCACAATACATCGTCCACATTATTAATCAGAGAAAATATAATTTTTGTTCATTAAAATTTAAGACAGTTTTGTAGCAAGTCCTAATTATGCATAAAATTATAAAATTAAGGATCCCATAAAATTATTGTTTCAAGGGTCTGAACATCTATTCTATTAAATTAGCGTCAATCCAAATTTGCATTTACTGACCTCGACAGATTTAGGGACGTTCGTGCGCACCCGTCGCACCCCACCTATCCCCCCCCCCTCCCCTGCGTACGGGCCTGACATAGCTCTGATATGGAGGCGATACCAGATAATATAGAATAACTATAAAGCAAAAAAAAAAGAGAGAGAAAGAGGTTATCTTGTTTTGTTTAGTCGACTGGTTGGTTGTATTTATTTTTGTGCTTATATCCAATTAAGGTTCAAGCACGCTGTCTTGGACACACAGCTAGGCTTCCTGGAATGCCTGACCAGAAAAGAGGTTAGTGTTTTGAAGGACAGACGAAACCTGTTCCTGCCACACTAAGGCCACGCATTTTATATTAAATATTTTATGGATTTTTTTACAAAATGTTACTGTAGGAGGAAGGAAAAAAAAAAGAAGAAAAATTGCTTTATTTTTTTAGGGCCTAAGTTGTTACCATAGGAGAGGGGGGGGGGAATGTACGTCAACAAAGGGGTTGAAAAGTGATCGCCCATTTTAAAATGGAACAGATTTGACTCCCACAAAAAATATTTAGCTTTTTTATTTTTGGTCGGGAATCAAAATTTAAGTATCGGCGGGGAAAAAAATTAATAAAAAAGGACACCTTCATTTTATTTTTTCATCGGGACTTTTCTAAACATGTCGGCGGATCCGTAAAACATTTAATCAAAAATGCGTGGCCTAACAGTTACTGTAACCTTGATATGAAAGACAGAATTAAGTGTAGCGGATCAAGGGGGAGGTGCAGCAGGGCCGGACCCATCCCTTTTTCTCGTATTTTAAAATATTTTAAGTATATATTTTCCGAGTGGAAGAACGTAAAAATTAACCATTTTCCACCAGTCCTGTTCACCATCACATTCGGACCTCCCTTTCAGAAATCCTGCATCCGCGCCGGATTAAATGCGCCTGATTAAACGTTATTAAATGCTCTGATTTAAAGAATTCTATATGAAAGTTTTGTTGGACAAGAGTCTCCAGACAAGTCATGTTAAAGAGATATAAAATTCCCTTGCAGTTATAGTCAGTTTTCTTCTGTTTTAAAGACAAAGTTGGTTGTTAAAACTAGTATTGTCTTTAGCCAGTATTATTAAAGCATGTTTTATTTAACACCACTGACCTGGCCTACAGTGTAAGCAACATGAGGAACATCGAAACACTTCATTCTGGGACGTTGTCAAATGGTTTAGCTAATTCATATGGGGAATTAGATTCTTTTATAGCACCATGGTCACTGTCACGTTTTGAATTAGCATACATTACTTTGTTCTCGGTATTAACTTTATTAGTGTCAGAGTTGATAGACACACGATTCACTAGGGAACCACCGTTAGGAAGTATGGAATCAGCATATGCACTATCGCATTCAATAGAATTTCTCGAAATGTCTGTTCTCCCAGTGTCAGGGTTATAGTAGCCATTATCGGAATCAAATCCTTTGTTGGAATGAAAGTCTAGCTTCGAATAACCATCAGGTGGTTCTTCCGAGCTCTTTCTGTGGTACTGCAATTTATCATAATCGTCCTGATTTTCTTTGAAGGACACTCTTTTATTAATTGCTCGTTTGTTCTTCTTGATATCTTCCACAGATACGTATTCATCTTCTTCCGTATCACCCACTGCCTCAATGACCTCCACAGCTAACTTTTTCTTCAAATACTTGTTCCTTCTGACCTGCTCAGGAGTGACATACAGGTCTTCAAGACTGTCACTATCCACACCTTGCGAATCTACATGCATTACGGAAACACCATTACTATGCAAACTGCTGTTTCTGTCGAACATGCTTTTCTTGAACTCCCAAGGAATGGCGTAAGCGTTGGTGACGGACGTCATGTCATTAACTGTGGAATAGGTGACATCTGTTACCAACAGCTGGGATGACCGACGTGAATGTGAACACAAATCGTCATCAGCTTCAGCATATACGTTTGAATCGTTTTCGTTCTGGTTGTCACCCGTGGTAGATTTCTCGTCCTTTTTCGACTTCCTTCTAAAATATTGATTAATATGTCATTATTGATGGTGTATTATAACAGTGAAAGATTTGTATTTACACTATCTCTTTATATGACCTATAATATTAACATCCTTTAAATATTATATAATATCTGATGTATTTACAATGAAAAGCTATAATATATATATTTATATAGTCAAACCTGTTTTAAGCAGCCACCGAGGGTAGAAAGAAAATGTGGCCTCTTAAAACAGGTGGCTGCTTAATACAGATGGCCGTATGGGCAGGTTTGACATATATTTTGAAACAGAAGGAATCACGGCTAGAGGTTGTGTTTGGTATCAAAATGTAGGGGACAATTAGTCCTTCCGCTTGATACAATTAGTTTTTTTTCCCAACCACCTATCCCACATGGCGATATGAACCTTCAAAGAAAGTTCAAAAATTAAATGTTTGACATTTCTATGACAAATTCTCAGAAAATAGATTAAATATGCATGCTACCAATACCTGCTTCTATTAACCAAGGCCACAGATATTACACTTGTGCAGTTTGAACATTGATACTAAGATAGATCCTGTGATATTAGTGGTCAAAGATGGTTACAAATTTAGCTGAACGAAATTGTGATTTTGGATGGAGATTGTGAGAAATGTTAGGCATGTCTAATAAATCTGATTGCAGTTTGAACACAACTCCAATGCATCCTTCAGCCCTGAAAATGTTATGAAGTTATGAGAGCTCAAAAATGACTGCAAATTTAATGCGAAATAAAAATAATCATATTTTACACTACCCCTAGGTACTTCAAGGGGCTATAACTCTGAAGATATTCATAGTATAAATTTCAAATTTTGCATACCTTCATTAAATATATTAATGTTAATGTACAAGAAAACCCAGGTGATTCTGAGGGGGTCAGGCGTGAAGCACTGACTGATTTTCTATGGAATGAACCTCAAACAAGTGCGCATGCACACACCCACGCAAAACCATCTGACACTATATTTTCTAACAGAATAACAGATTTAAATTAATATTTATGAATCACGAGATAAATATCTTCGATCAAAAGGCCAGATTATATATATTATATATAAAGAAGTTTTTAATACTAATATATCCACTAGCTAGTGCATAGCCAGAGACTAGTATATTGGTTTTCATTGGTTATTCATTTATGGGTTGACTGTTCAATCCTTTCCATGTACATACCTAACAATCCATAGAATGACCAGAACAACAACTGCCATGACAACCAGGCCCAAAACAGTTCCTATTGCTATTCCAGCTGGTGATTTTTTATCTGCAAAAACACACGAGGTCACCTTCATTAATTTTTATTCCTAGCGTTGTAATACACACAATGTTACAGCCACGATACAATAAAGTATAAAGGGATGTTGTAAATTAAAAAGTTAAATAGTCAGTGCCGTAGTCAGAGAATGAAAACAGATGAGGCAAATCTGAAGAGGACTCCACTGTATGTTGATTCGTTCAGTTTTATATGCACGGTAGGAAAGAAAAAAAAACCAATTGCCTCGTCTGCCTCAATGCTGGCTACGGCACTGATAGTACTAGATTCCATTATTAACATAAATGATATTTACTGTAAAATGATATCCTCTTTTCCCCCCATTCAATTTGAGCCATTTTCCTGCTGTTCTAGAGAAACATAATTTTTGAAACAGTAACGCATTTTTATTCGCAATCGCTAAATTGTTTCATAAAAAATGTAATATCCAAGCCTCCTGATAGCTTTCAAAAGATTTTATGATAAACATAGGCAATTTGACAAAACAGTCGTTCTTTGTCTATCATTGTGATAAATATCGTAAATTCGTATTGAGTAAATGTGACCGATTTCTCCAAGATACTATTATTGTCTAAACATGTTTGATTAATTTAATCTGTTTTACGCAATAATTAGCATTAGCATTTAGTACTGCTACTATTATTGGTACTTATTATTATTATTATTCTACTACTTCTACTACTAATATTCATGCTACTTCTGCTACTACAACTCCAACTACAGCTATTACTACTAGTATTAGTATCACTGTAATAGAAATAGCGGCCATGATTGCTGGAGAAGCGGCCAGTATCGACTGAGCCAACAGAAAAATTCCTACTAGCTGTTGCTAGTAGCAACTATTTTATTCTACCACACTACTACCACTAAATGCAGTTGTTGCTTCATTTAATACTTCTCTAACTACTATCACCACCATCACCACCAACACCACTATCAGAGCTACTCTGCTCATAATGGGTGAAGTTTGTCGACCTACCTGCAGGTTTATGTGGAGTGACTTGTTGGTTGTGAGTATTGTCAACAGGGATGCGTGAAGATCCATCATGGTTAGTGGGGTCTAAAATGACAGGTACAGTAGGTCGAATCAAAGTGGTGATATTGGAGTAGCCTTCCTAATAACTTGATAAATATCTGGTATCATTGTATCCATCAATACACCTTTACTTATTACAATACATGTCTGTGGTATTTGCTTGATATGCTTCTTACCGTATTAATACAAGGATACCATTTCTGAAAGTTATCATGATTTAAAAAATGAATAACAAGCATATCTATATCCATTATCCTACCTATACATAGCCTCAATACCTGTATACTTAATGTCATCGCACGTATATATGATATTAACAAACTGTACTTGGTATTAACCTTAATCATAGACATATTTTGTCTAAAAATAATTAAAACGTTCAGGAGTCTTGAATATTATAAGAGCATAGATATGAGTAGTGTAACATTTTGGAAAAATTCTTCATGGTACGTCTGACTATTCCCAATTTATTAGTAAAGAATATTTCGATTGGTATCTTGGTCAAAATCAACTTTCTCCACAGCTTATAGCTCGGTTACATAAGTAGTCTTGAAGGAACAATGACGAAACTACATGCTAGTATGTACAAGCTGTATAAAATGTTAGTAAGTTCACTTATAAGTCTTTAACAAAACCAGGCTTATTGACTCAGTGCATCCCCAAACTCTACTATGAAAGAAATACATTTAAGAGATTATGTGATGCATTGTATACCACTGGGTAAAGATTTATTGATATTAAAAGATTCATCAACTAACCAGGATGGGTAATCATTGGCGGATTATCTCTCTTGCAACTTAATATAATGTCCTCATCGAAACTACCTGAAAGACAAATATTTACTTTTAGAACAAAAGGACTTTCACGTATGCATTATATTTAACAATAATAAATGTTTACTCATTTAGACTACCAGAGAATTTCTCACAAAGATGTGACATAATGGTGATGTTCACAGAATGTTTGCCCTCTCTACACCACAGCTAGCATCCATCATAAATACAGTCATTAGTTCTCAAGTGTATTGTTTTCACTTTAACGTGTTTTGGCAGGGTCAAAGTAAGATGGTGGCGCATCACATCTTGACATTTCAGCTGAATGTCTGTGAAAGTGCAAGAATAATATAGCTTTGTTTAAAATTTGTATATAATAAGCATGCTCTAAAATATAAGTTGTGATATATAAACACAAAATTTCTCGACATAAAGAGAAAATGTGCTTTAGAAGAGCAGGTAATTCCTTTTATCATCTGGATGTGTGTGGAGGCCAGTGTGAGTTTGAAAAGTTAGGTGAAGATCAAGATATGAAACTGATCATAATTCTTTAGTGAGTTCCAACTTGAAGGGTAAATCAGTAAAACTTTTCTGTTATCCTGCAGTTAGTGAATGATAGACCAAATATCTTATTGAAATACACAAATCGTGCAAGTAATATGACAAGTACCATACGAACATGTATAAACTATTCTTGTTACAAATAGTATAAATGGTGATGGTTTTAGAAATTATGCTGCTTTTAAAAGATTTATAATATACCTTCAAATCCTATCCAGACAAAATCTGGTTTATTGTTTTTAATTGCTAGCTTTGCCATAGAATCACCAGTAGAGTTGAGGATGGATACGAATGGATACAAGAACCCAGAATCTTCGCTGGTTGTCATGCAGTCGACATCATGAGATTGGCCCCCTGACGTCATAAAGAGTCGCGCGTCGGAACAACCAGACCCAGCAGTCAGACGAAGATCCACGGCAAACGACGAAATGTAATTCGTTGTCATTCGTCTTTGATGGGATCGTGCAGTGCACGTGCAGTTTACGTTAGTCATGGAAGCTGAATAGTCACGTGGGTTAAAAATAGCAAACAATGTTCTTCCAATGACAGTGACTTCTTTTTCGCTGCATATCTCAGCAGTAAAGGTATCTGAAAATAAACACTGTTAATAATATACGAAATGAAAGAAGACCTTCATTTCGATTGCTTTTCAAATATAAAAAACTTTAGCCAACAAAAACAACAACAACAAAAACCTGAGGTTGATCAATGGATTAAAGCAGGCCTATATAGAATAAACTTATTTACTTGCTTTAAGCCAACTATGCGGAACGCGGTAACTTTGGACTTCGGTAATCTCGGCCCCGGTAATCTCGGTAACGTAATTTACGTTAGCATTTTATTGTTATGTATTAGTATTTGCTTGTTATTTCTTTTTTTTTGATCGGACACAAATGCATGTATATATCGTTTCTTTCATTGAAGAGTATATATTATTCCAGCGTATTGTTCCAGCGGATAAATAATGGGAGTGTATTAACAGTGTTTTCAAAGTTGAGTAGTTAATTAAATAACTGATATGTTCCCGTTTCTGAATATCAGAATTTGCCGGTGAATAATTTAACAATGAATAAGAACAAGTATCGTATATATCTATATTGCCTATGATGAATATGGCCATGCTTAATTCAAAAGGTCTTTTAATTTGTTGTTTTCCAATTTAATTTGTAATCATACATTAATTTGAGTCCATCCTTGAGTAGAATGTATTGTAACTTAATCAAGTAAGCGTCGATCTCGTGTATTTTGTAACCTAAAGCCGATTGCTAAAAACATACGCAACTTGGATTTGTCTCATGTATTTTATTAGGGTCCCAACTGCATAAAAAGTAATGAACCAAGTATGCGTAACAATAAAAATACCAACGTAAATAACGGGACAGAGATTACCAGACCGAGATTACCGAAGTTCGAAGTTACTCCTATTCAACTATGCTCCTACTTTCTGTCTTAGACATACTATCGGGCTCAACCTGTCATGTTACCTAAGGAAGGCGTGTTTGAACAAAGATTGGATATAAGTACCATAAGCTCCCTATCACGATCCTGATTTCGTCAGATTGTGTAAAGGAAGTCCTTAAAAACTCAAATTATCTTAAAATAGCTAAGCCAAAGTTGTGTGTTTGCAATCTTTTATATTTGACATACCATTAACGCAGACGTAGTCGATGAGAGAGTAGCTGGAGACGTTTCTGTGGTCCGTTGTGGAACATGCTGAAGATGTCGCTTGTTTCATATCCATCTCTACAGAACACAGAAGGTTTCCTGAGCAGTTCGTGTGAAAGCTGTTAAAATGGTCTAAAGGGTAAGGAAAGAGGCAGTCCCTACCGTCCACCATTTCGCAGCAGATGTCCCTCTTAGGGTCTGAGCAATCCATGGTGACAGGGCACACAGAATTAATGGCGTGAACCCCGTAAAGAGCTTCTCTGATGGCGATCCGGTGTGCTCGTGGACAGTGCAGCTGCAGAATGGAGCATTGGTCATTGCACACAGATTTCTGTTTCTCAACAATCGCGCCCTCAGATCCTATAAGAATACTGGAATTAAGGTTTTTTTAAAGTGGTAATATTTTGTTATATAGTGCACATGCTTATAAAACCTTAAAATCTAGTTTTATAATACACAACATGATATTGCATCTTGATAAACATTAATTAACATGTCCGTCAGTAAATGAATGGTAATAAAATAATAATTATTATAAATATTAATAAAAAGAAACAAAATTACAATCATGTAATTATTGTAATAATGAAAATTTTAAATAAATGAATAATATATCAGGGATATAAATTATAAAATATTTGTCACAACAGTACTATACGTATTTATATGAAAATATGAACATAACATTTTGTTATTTCATAAATAATTCTGTACTATATTATATATTAACTACAAACCTGCAAAGAATAAGACCAAATAGTATAATCCAATATACATGCTTTAGGTACATCCCTATAATCGCCAATCCGAGTGTCATTCAAAATGGATGATAATCAATACTGACATCGTTTAAAAGTCACATGGGTGGTTCATACATTGCTAATTGGGAGATTCGCTACAAATCGCTTTGATTTGTTATTGATTAAATCTACCTGACTATTAACAAGGTTCACGTAGAATCGTTGACCCATTTAATTTATAATCAATCACTTTAAGTATCCAGTCATCTGGACAGGCAGGAAGCATTCATCACTCTGAAAATACGGATGTTTAATTCTCGACAAGTTTGTGCCCGCAGCCATTTTGAAATGTTAGCCTACATGGAAAATGATTCAGACTTGCACAATATTATATATAGATTTAAAAACAGTGCGTTTTGGCAGTCTTAAAAGTATTGGTTAATTGGACATCCATGTCTGGTGCTATTCCGGTGTTTAATGTCATGTGAACAGGTGCAAAATTATATTGTAGTCTGGCACAGTAAAGTAATTATATATCCATTTTTGACCAGCTTCAGAATGAGCTAAGTGTCACCCGGAGCCGTCATAATGTAGACTGGTATTTTTTCGTTCCTTATCATATATGTACACAAAAAAAAGTTTGGTAATCAGGGATCTGGTGCTGCCTTTGCAAAATATAGGGGTCAAAAGATAGCCCCCCCCCTGAAAAATGTATCTTTTAATAGCTATCTGATAACAGGAAAACTACCTTAAATGGTTATAAAAGGATGAAATTTGATATGAATGATCTCATTGGATCATTCTGCAAATTGAACCAGTCAGCGATTGGAAATTCCAATATGGCTGTCATTTTCCAAGATCGCTGCCAAATTATCCAGCAAAAGTCTATTTTCAACATATATTTTGATAGTGTTATCTCATTTTATATATTTAAGTGTATGCTGAAGTCATTTCTGACATTTAATATACTATAAAATGTTTACCATCTTTTTAAATGGTGTCCATATTCCTAGGAATATCTATTTTCAATACTCAAAATGAATGATTACATATAGGCCGGGGGCCAGATAGGATCCACGTGCACCCCACGCTTCCACACAACTCTACTACACCATGTTTTAGTAATCCCTAAGATGTCCTAAACACGAAATCAACTGGTAACAGTAAAACATTTGGAATCTACTACCCATATTTTACCAATATTGGAAGGTACCCTAAAAACGTTACTTTTTTGATGACGTTATGCAAAATTCTGTACGCTCACTATTCAGTGAGTGAGTGATATGGAGATTACAAAATAAAAAACGACCTAAATACCAACTGTAACAACAACAACAGCAATAGGAGTGGATAAACAAATTTTGGAAGACGTATTTAAAATTATTTTTAAAATGTTTAATATAGGAGGGGAATTTAAAGTTACATGCAACCATATTATAATTAATTATTTATTTAATTAATTAATAATATTAATATACTAGTAATAATAATAATAATAATAAATACTAGTAATCAATCAAATTCGATTATTTTCCATTAATTTTTCAAGGACAACAACAAAACAACAACAGCATATTTTTTCCAATTAATGAAGTAATTTAAAACAACAACCATAATATTTTGAAGACGAACTTTGTAATTTATTTAAAATGCCTAAAAAAAAATATGTGAGCTGGCCCAGAGGGAATTTTATGGAAGTCTGGAATGTATTTTCAAAAACACCTGTAATTCAAATTATAATGAAAACGTTAACCATTTAACAGGGTCTTTTAACAATCAAAATTCTTTTGACAACATTTTTATAATTAAATTATATCATGTTTGTATTAGTATATCTACTATTGTATTCAGAACTAGCGTAGCCAGAGGGTGGGAATGGGGGGAGGGGTGCCTTTACCTCACCATTTTTCATAGGCTTATTTGAGTGTGGCGCGGTGTTATTAATGCTTTCGGTGCTCACCCAAATATAAAATTCTAAATCGTTGTTGCTGTTAATGATGAAAAACAAAACAAAAACAACAACACAGTTCCTGTCAGTTTTGTTTTGTTTGGCCCTCCAATATAAAATCCTGACTACGCCACTGGTATTGAATAATTATTAAACTTAAAAAACCAAGTGTTTTATATGAATAACAACTGACATAACAGGGACGTTGGAACGAAATTCATATGGGTAGGGGTAGGGCTGCTATCGTTTCTGAACATCAGAATTTGCAGGTGAATAATTCAACGATGAATAGGGAACCTATTTATGGGAATTATTGGGTGTGTGTGTTTCCAATAATAAATGCTAATAATAATAAATGCGTAAACATAGTTTATTTACTAACAATGTCAAAACAAAACTGACAAGTTTTTTTTATTTAGTTTTTTCTTCATTATTAACAGAAGCTAAGATTTTAATGGTCTGGCAAACGTATCTTGAGCACAAATGCTATTTTTAGTTAATAACAATAATGAATAACAATTATTTTTACAAATCACTGTATCATGGTTAGCCCAACCAAAATATTGTAATCAAATGTTCGAATGCCAGTTGTCCAAAATATTATAAAGATTTAGTAAATAATAATTGAAGAGCTAAAGCATCAGTCACACTCACACTGTCATGTACGCCTACTGAGGACTAGGTATTACTCCGTTTCCCACCTACTGATTGACAGATGTCTGTCACGTTTCGCTACATTTTACTACGATTAGTAAGTTTTTACTAATTAGGGTTGGGGATTACCACGGGGTCGGCAAACCGGACATAAACGCGGCCGCATTGATAAGCCAAATCAAACCCAATCTGAATTCCAGAAAGTAATCAACAGCAAACTTCTACATCTGCTACAACTTCGTGATGCCCAGACGTCAGGGTTGTACCAGATGGGGCAAAAGAGGCACAGGAAGCGAGACATATTGCCGTTTTACAAAGTTTAAAAAACGTAATAATACCTCGCTCTCAATACCTGACAGTATTTAAAGCAGACATAATGATAATATATATAGGCTACCCAGAGTTTCTGGCGCTTGACTGCTTTGTTATTACTGATTGATTGAAACATATTTTATTGCATATAAAAATACACAAAACGAGTGGGCACAAGTTATCCAACTTACGAGGCCCTCTCCTAATTACATAATATAAAAGGATAATAACAGCAGTAGTGATGGCGACAACAATAAAAAAATTGAAATTTAACAGCGAAAAATTCTAATAGAAAGGAAGAAAATGTAAGAACATTCGTGCTATAAATATGAGATAGATATAGATTAAGGAAGAAAAAAAGAAGGGACAGAACAGTAATAAACAGTTTAATGATATATTAATATATTTATTTATGATTAATTTTATCTTTTTTCACTTAATAACTGAAGATGCCGCGTCTTAATTCGTTTGAAAAATGTGTTGGATATTATTATTATATTAATCAGTTAATCCATTAAATCGTTTTGTTTGTTTGATATATTTATGAACATGTTGAAATATTTGTTTATTTGTGTTATCACTTAATAAAC